>CM055822.1:37027044-37072359 GCA_029582265.1 Zoroaster sp. YZ-2022 | reverse complement strand
AAAAAAGAAACAGGACAGCGGAATTCCAGTCGATCTAGCAAATTTTACACCATTAGACCTATCTAGTTTAAGAACATTTTAAGTACGCTGTGAATACCTTTACTGTTCGATTAATGATATTCCTATGTTTTAGCTTATGCATGTAAACCTCATGGTCGATCTAGACACACCTTTGATAATACTTCATTGTATTTTCGACCGGTTTATGAATAAAACTGAATCACCAATCAGTATAAAAAGCCATCTCCGCATATCCCTCTGCTAAGTCATATGGGTCACAATGACAGTTAATTATTTCGGATTAAATGATGTCAATTATCGAGAAAACACAAAAAATAATTCAAATCTGAAATGGATCACTAGGTAGTGATCCATTTCTATAATATATTAAAATATAAAATCCGGCTGTATTTCACTATCATATTTCTATTTCACACAACGAAATAAACTGAATCTTGTGTATGTGTTTATGTACACATCACCCAGTAATAAACGATGAATGTATATACATAAACTGTGCCAACAGAAAACACTACTTTTCAAAAATAGTAGAAATACTCAATAAAGCAATGTTGGCAACACAGTACATCTGTTTATGAAGTTGTACTTAAAAAGTGTAGTTGGTGGTCACTGGTTCGACACTGACAGAGTGTTTTTGTTTGTTTGTTTGTTTGTTTTTCTTCTTTTTTAAAGCTGTAATGACTGGTAACTACAGTGGGGAAAATCATTCAAGTTGATAAGAAAGGTCAAGTGGGAACAAAGAAATAAGTCAAAAGGGACATAGATCGTGGACAAGGGAACGATTCGACAATCAGGAAAACATGCAGACGTGCGGGGGAACATACAAAGAGTAAATTAGTAACGTGTAGATAGGAAAGTGGGGAGGACGGAAAGATGGGGAGGGAATTGGGTTAGATAAAATAGATCTGCAGTCATTGATTCATTACGCCGTCGATATTGATGCGCATGAGAAAGGTACACATGCATACAATGATCATCATTAGTCAGTGGCGCACCCAAGGGGGGGGCTTGGGGGGCTCGAGCCCCCCCCCCAAGGGCCCGCTGATGTTTTTTTTTTTTTTAAAGAAGGAGCCAGGAAAGAGAGCAAAATCTGAGCCCAAGTCTTGTCTACAGAGGAGTTCGGCAAGGAGTATAGGGCAGTGGTACAAGGGATGGGGACTCAGGAGACTCAAGCTCCCCTCCAAAAGTTTTCCATTTATTCCACTCACTATTATATTTTACGGCGTTGCGTATGCATGTGCATGTAAGCTTGAAGGGCCACCAGTATATATAACAAGCATTTTACACATTCTCCCCCCTGCCATGGTGCACCCTGATCAGGGAGCAGCTTTACTTAATTTTATTTTCATTTTCTGTTGTCCGTTTCTCTTGTTGAGGTCGTTGACTGTCGTTGAGGTTACTCGTAAAATTTAAACACGCCCGCATTATAATCAACTCCTTTCCAGTTTGTACACAATGGCCCAGGATTGGGTTTTAATTTACAAAGATTATGTGACACTCTTTTAGCAAACACCGATTGGATAATGTTGGGATTTGGTTTTGCCGCCAAATTCGTGTTTGACAAAATTTAGCTCCGCCCGGAATGATCACAAACTTTACGTCCACGCAATGAAAGTATTTAACTATAGAAATCTTGCAGACGAAACAAGCTCAAGTTCTTTACATCAAGAGGAGGAAATTATATGGAAGGTAAAACCCTACGAGTCCGAATCATGCCATAATGTCTTCTTTTTATGACTAGAAACCACCAGGAAACATTTAACATGTGCCGTAGGTTCACTGACGAGCACGACTAGGGACATGGCTGCAGCCGCGCCAACGGTTATGGTTTGGGTCAGCCATGTCTCTCCCCCATATTGGATTTCAAATAAAAATATTTTGAGCCCCCCCCCCACCCCAATCAAATCCTGGGTGCGCCACTGTCATTAGTTAATAACCAAATGACATCCTGTGAAAATATGAAGTAGTTGCGTCTCGTGAATAACACATGTGTTGCCATGGTTACCAATTAGCTAGGAAAACGCTGGTACAGCTAAGCAACAAGGCGTCGTTGCTAAGAAACAATGCGTCGTTGCTAAGGTATGTACTGTCTAGACGGTGAAACGATAAATTAACATTTATTGCTAATACAGATTTTCCCCCTATTGAATACCAGTTGTGGTACCACCTGCTCTTTTCACATTCTATGTCATATTTTATGAAAAGAGTTTTGTTTGCCATATATGTGAGAATATTATCCCTGCTTGGCCTGGTTCGGAGATGTATTTGGCCTACATTATAAGTTTCAATGGCAACTGCGACAACACTCGCAGTAATCTATGCGTTCAATATTAACATGAAAGTCACAATTAAGCAAGACTTAAAAATACACATACACAATCATCTATTGGTTGTCCGCTCCCTTTACCCTGTAAAAACGTTGGGCAACATGGGGTTGGGTACGGTTATTCCTCCCAGAATTGGTCAGTATTTGCTACAGCTGTTCACATATTTTGGCACAAAAATTAGCCAACATTGGGCAATGGTAAACTAACTGTGTAAAACCTGTTGAAATGTTGACCAGTGTTGGGCAACGTATCAACCGTGTTTGCCCAATATTTCTTACAGTGTGTATGTTTTGATATCGTGCAAATTGTATGTAATTTGTGTTGTTTTAATTGAGTTGTATGTAACTGTTTACCTGCGATAATGAAAAAATAAAGAAATGAAATGAAAAAGAATGCAAAATTATTAAATTAAAAAGCAAAAATCACCAGCATAGATAAATATATTACACTGAAGAGCAAACGTAATTGGTTGAAACTTCAAAAAGCATCACATAGTGCCAAAAACTGACCAATCATAGGCTAGAACACTAAAAACAGTAATTTTCCCATAGATATAGAACATAGTAACAATGACATTTGCTAACAATAACCGCCAACCGAGGACACATTGTTCCCTTTTGTTATAAGTCCTCGGTTTACAACTTAGACATGCCCACACCCACACACAGTCGTGAATTTCAAGACGTCTGAGGACCCTCTATTGTTCCTCTATTGTTTGGACTCCATTGGTTTTGTACACGCCGTTTTACAAGGACAACGAAGAACAAAGAACCGCCGTCCGAGGGCCTATTGTTCCCTTTCTTATATGTCCTCGGACGGTTTGCAGTGCAAGCCCACACACACACATACGTGTGTAAACGCCTGCAATCGGGGACATCCTTTGTCAAATTCCTTTGTCCAAAAAAGCGGGGACACATTGTTCTCCATTGTGATAGCAACCGGGGACTATTGTCCCTTTTCTTATATGTCCCGGTATGAATGCGCTCACACACGCACACACACACACCCTCACACACATTGATTTGTGGGGTATTCCTTTGTTCGTTCTATTATCCCTTTTCCTTATAATTCTCCTGTGGGGTACAAGATTTTCTATAGTTACCGCACCGCACCGATTTTTAAGCCGAACTTTGACCAGAAACCGAAACTTGTTTGCTTTGTCACTTGACAGTTTTTACAGATAATCTATAGACAACGCTATAGCTTTTGCCTCTGAAAGTTTAACCAAGGGTGTGATGGTTGTAAACAAGTGACGTCATTAGCTAATTTGATATTATTGTATACCGGTAACATAGAGAAAGGAAGCTCTCTTTTGTCAACATGTTTATGGTGCGTAACATTTGTTGTAAAATACAATGATGGGTTAGCGGCCCGTTCACTCTGTGGACATTCCTTTGTTCTCCTGTACTTAAGGATAGGAATTCTTAAAATCGTTCCCATTTCACACAGAAGAGTGTTTTGAGAGCGGTTTTCGTTCTATTTTTCCCTTTTAATAATATCCTTCGATTTAAGTCAAAGAACCTGCCTAGACAAATCACTAATTTCAGAGATATTCTACTTTTAAAAAGTCAAAAATCCTTCAGTGGACGTGTGTAAGTCCACAGAAGGTTTTTTTTATCCGGCGTTCTGTGGACATATTTTGTTCTCAGGTCCACAGAGTGAATGCTCTGCCTACTCACACATACACACACACACACACACACACACACACACACACAAACAAAAAACAAACAAAAAAACTAAAAAACACCAAAACAAAAACCAAAAACGCGTCACCGCACCGATTTTTAAGCCGAACTTTGACCAGAAACCGAAACTTATTTGCTTTGTCACTTGACAGTTTTTACAGATAATCTATAGACAACGCTATAGCTTTTGCCTCTGAAAGTTTAACCAAGGGTGTCATGGTTGTAAACAAGTGACGTCATTAGCTAATTTGATATTATTGTATACCGGTACCATAGAGAAAGGAAGCTCTCTTTTGTCAACATGTTTATGGTGCGTAACATTTGTTGTAAAATACAATGATGGGTTAAGTGATAAAAAAAACCACCTTTTTTAGGGAAACATTTGGCGGCGCGGTGTCTCAGCCAAATTCAATGAGCTCCACATGAGAGGATTTAGGTGGAACGTTGTTGGGATTGATATCATTGTTATTGTATCAAAGGTGTACCGGCAGTTTTCATTACCACTGTAGCCTTCATTGAAGAAAAAAATACATGCCAAACGAGTGTCGCCAGGCAATTAGTACAAAATCAATCATCCTAAGAAATAAATTTGTCTAAACGGGTGTCATCCTAGAGATAATAGGATTTGTTACGTAGAATTGAACATACAAAACGATGTCCAACTGCAGCCAAAATTGCTGAATGTATTGGAATTTTGCTGCACTGTGTTTTAAACGACCTTTTTTCACATACGGGTATGAATTTACCCGATTTATGAGGCCTCTCTTTGCCACCATACTTTATATGGGAAATTTGGTCCGGTTCCAGTATATAACCACGTATACATGTTAACATGTATCACTTAAACATAAAAGATTACCAAAACACATTTTTAAAAATCGCGTCACTGCACCGGTTCTAAAGCCGACCTATGACAAGAAACTGCAGACTTTTTCGTAGGTCTTATACCTTCCTCAAAACTGTTCACGCTTACCCACCCCTACCCTAGTTGTTTATTTTTGGAGAAATACTTTTCGACCACCTCCTATTTCGTTTCTGTATCCGCCGCTGACAACTATTCATAATTGGCATGTTCAATTCAATTGAAAATTTATTTCCATACTGGAACATTAAAAACGACAAAGTAGATAACACTACAATATGTTGATAATAAGACAATCAAATTTCTAAATAATTGTGAACTAGGTAAAATATGAATCAGCACAGAGGCATATTCAGAAGCCAAAAGGTTTGCAGTGAGATGCCTTTGAATGAAACAGACGAACAAACGGACAAATCGAACATAAAGGGACAGTACTACGTCACGATCAGATGTGACTTTCAACATGGCATGGAATCGGTGTCCTAGTTTAAGATGAACACAGTGACTGAAAATTACTGGCTCATTTATGCAGCTGCAACGGTAATATGAACTTGTGGGCTTCTATTTCCAGTCACAGATTTAATCTAGAACTAGCACTCCGATTCCATGCCCAGTTGATCGTGACGGTATATTGTCCCTTTAAGAATACAAATAGGAAGTAAAACAAATACATACGCAGGCAATAACGGCTGCAAATGCAGACCATAATAACATCACATATAAGGAATTAAATCAAGAAAAAGCGACTTGATGTAAAATAGAATAGAAGATGCCTACAGACTTGTTTTAAAGTGCCCTAGAAGCAGATTTGCATTACCGATGTTGTACCATCCTTGTAAGCACTATCGCCGATGTAAATATATACTGTATTATTTATATGCACTTTGACCTGTGTCGGATGGACAACAAGCAGCTCGGATTGAACCTCGCCTTCGACAGACGTATAAAAGGAATTCGAAAGATAAAACATTGGTATTTTGTAACGTACGTTCATTTCAACCCTCTACCCTAAAAAAAACGAAGTGCTGAATATAGCACCTCTAGTGCAGTCACTATACAAGCTCCTAAAAAGTGCTAATATTAGCATTTGAGGTGCTATATTCAGCATTTCGAGTGTACTTTGTATATGTACTCTAAAAACGAAGTGCTGAATATAGCACCTCTCGTGCAGTCACTATACAAGCTCCTAAAAAGTGCTAATATTAGCATTTGAGGTGCTATATTCAGCATTTCGAGTGTACTTTGTATATGCACTCTAAAAACGAAGTGCTGAATATAGCACATCAAGTGTTAATTTTAACACTTTTAAGGAGCTTGTATAGTGACTGCACGAGAGGTGCTATATTCAGCACTTCGTTTTTAGAGTGATAGCAAACTCAAGCAAATAAGACACGGACAAAATTGAAAGTATTCAGTTGCAAATGGCGCGCTACATCCTTAAGGCCCCTAGAAACACACCGAAGAAAGCATTATATGGTGATCTAGGATGGGTGCCTATCAAGGTTTCTCAAGATGCACTTAGAGTCAAATATCTTGATCACCGTCCCTAAAACAAGTCAATGGGTTACATCTTTTAATTACGTTATTAATGAAAATTATGTTCAATTTTGGCATGATGAGATTAATAGGAAGTCATCACTTAAGGATTATGCATCTATCAAGTGCTGTCCTGGTCTGGAGAATTACTTGCTTGACAAAACAGATTTCCATGGGGCAAGTCTTAAATTCAGGCTTCGCTCAAATACCTTGCCACTCGATCGTAGAACAAGTAGACGGTCTCCGGACCATGACAGCACTTGCAAAACGTGTAATAATGGTACTGAAAATATTCAACATTTTTTGTTCACTTGCACTGCGCTCAATGATATAAGAACCGATGAATATGTTAAGTTAGAAAGAAAATTAATCTCCATGAATCGTATTGATGTTTGGGAATTATTTATGTCAAGTAACTTAGATGTTAAATTGAACCTTACGTTAGGTAGTGATGTATCAATTAATCCAAACAAATGTGATGTTGACAATATTGCTATTATTTTTTATGATTTTTGTAAATCTTACACCAAGCGTGCATGGAAGCTAAGAGCTGACTTACGTAATTGATATTTATATATGTACTTGTTTACTGCCATTGCTGTTGATTATTTATAGCTATTTATTGTATTGTTTCATTAATATAAAGGCATTGATGGTCGCTTGAAGAGCTTGAACTACCCCCGGTGGGTTCATCAACTGCGTTAATTCATGCGTCTCAAATCCGCGGGTGGAGGGGGATTTTGACATGGACGGGATTCTCTTGTCGCTTTGACATGTTTCTAAATCAATTGTTTTCATGTTTTCATTTCTCTTTTTGCGTATGGGTTACAAGACTGACGCGTTGGGGGTTTTAGGAGATAGCCTATTACCCTATCCGCCGAAACCTACACTGTTGGAACGCGGGTCGGAGCTTTAGCCGGCACGGACTGCCGGGTGGGACGCGCAATTGTTGTTGGATGATTTTCACCAACAAGTTTGGACATTAGTAAACGTTGATTAAATGTTTAGGCTTGTTGGTTAAATGTTTTAAACGGCTGTTGTGTGGTTCGCATGTGGTCCGTGTTGGTTGAGGTTTTGACCAGCGTTCTAGCAGTGTTTGACAGTGTTGTCAAATCATCTTTAGACACAAGACCGTGCAATTTATTTTGCAATTTATTTTGTAAATATCCATTTACTTGATATTATTTATTATTTGTATTTGACGAAGCAAAGCGAATCGCGGGATATAGGCCTACATTGGTTCGTATGCATTTTGTTATTTTGCTCACCCTACCTCAGTAGACCTACCTGGCATTGTGTAGGTCTACATGGTTATCTCGCATACGATCGACGGTGCGGCGTGTCAATGCGTCCCTTCGTTCAGCTCCATGCGTTCGCTTTGTTTCGTTAAATTATTACTATTATTTAATATTTTTATTATTTAAATATTGTTATTTTTATAAATATTAATTGTTGTAACTATTGTACTTAGAAATTGTTTTGATGGATGCACCGATATTTACATACATCGTGTGCCACTTTTTCAAAAGTATAATTCCAAATAAATAAATAAATATAAAACAAGTAATATGTGAATATCTCTGCTTATTTTGCACACTTAGTGTATCCTATACATCAGTACATAGATTAATAAACTGAAAGGTTTGCGGTGACACCATGTGATGAATAAATCTCTCTTTTGAGTATGTGTGGTTCCGAAGGAACCGGTTAACTCAACGTTTCGGAGAGCGTACACTGTCCGAAACGTTGAGTCAGTGTACACTGTCCGAAACGTTGAGTCAACCGGTTCCTTCGGAACCACACATACTCAAAAGAGAGATTTATTCATCACATGGTGTCACCGCAAACCGCATTGCGTTCAGTTTATTGTTCTTCCACCACGCAAACCTTCAAGTCATAAGTACATCGATTATTATCTTCACGGGGCCTGTGTGGCTGTGCGTTCAACCTTGAATTTACCTCTTAAACAGGAGCCCTTGTTCAACGTGGCCATCTCTATCATAAAACGCCGGATGCTGTGGACGTGTACTTCAATGGGATCTCAAACGGCCATTCTGATTCGCTGCTTAGTTTAACAGTACCAAGTACGCCAGTAAAATGTAGCCAATCAGCGAGAGTTTTACATCAACTTTCCGTGAGGGATCAACCTCTATTTTAAAGCTCGAACGAAAATAATCGGCTGGAAGGTTGCCGAGTTACGACCGTTTAGGGACCGCATTGCATAGTCTGAAATGAGCAAAAAATGCCGCCTACACGGTAAAATTGACAAAACCGACGATCTTTAACCGGCATGGTACGAGACTTTAAAACAATCATCTAATACAATTTAAGCGCTGTTATGAAGAGGAATAACTATTCTCCTTTTGGGCGCTAAAACGAAATTCATACATTGAGTAGAAGTTGAGATATGAAACTGGAAAGACAAAAAACCAACTGTTTTGCGACATTTCTGGAGACGATTTCCGCCGTTTTCGTAGTTGGTTGCTTATGTTGTACAAAGGAATTCATATGATGTGAAAGTGTCGTCACAGCAGGTTCTCACATTGTTTTAAAAGACAACAATAAACTATTTATTATGTTCCTAAACAAGTTGTCGCCAAATAATTTCACAGGATGAGATATACGTGGAAAAACTTTATACTAAGTAATTTTTAGATGATAATTATTTTGTTCATTTGATAATCTGCAGTTGTACCTTCCCTTTATGCAACCAACTTCAGCATATTTTGTCGTGTCATGCACGAGCAAATAGTGCAAATGCGTTCTGAATTGACGTATTCATTCTAATGTGGAATTAATAGTAGAGACAATTCAAACTGGAAAGTGTTGTAACAGTGCCTAAGACAAAATTATTATTGGAAATATTATTACCATCAATAGCTTTTGGTAATTGTAGAATTGTAGAATTACAGAATTACCAAACCAGTACATTACCTTTAATTACGAATTATAATACCTACACTGTAAACAAAAACTGTAAAATTACAGGATTTGTTTCCTTTAAAATTACAGCTTGACACCGTATTTCTGGTTTGACGAAGTTTTGTATGTAAATAAACTCCGTATTTACTATTGATAAACAATACGCCGTTTATTTACGTATTTTTTTCATATTTAACTGTAAATTTATAATGTCAAGCTGTAATTTTACAGGAAAAAAATCTTGTAATTTTACAGGATTTTTTTTTTTACAGTGTATGTTATAATTACAGCCGGCTAAATGAGTGAACCACCTGTAATGGTAGAGCGTTATACTCGTATACAAATGAAATAATAACGCACAAATAATAATACATGACAGCAAAATAAAACATCAGTGCCTGTAGCTCGAAATGGTATTTTGAAGGTTCCTCTTTACGAGACCGAAAATCAAGGTAAGACAGAAAAATCTCCACGGAGCGTCTTGTAGGCCGAATAAAACACATTTGTATTTTCTCATCTCGATTACTGCAAAGGCTTACTGTTCGGGTTACCGACATCTCAAACTGCCTCACTTCAAATAGTACAGAATATCACAGTTCGTCTGGTCCACCGAGTCAAACGTTCAGAGCATAATATCACTGCACATCTCCGTTCATTACAATGGCTCCCCATCACATTCAATTAAAGATTCTCCTCCTGACGTACAAAACAAGAAACGGCTTCACACCAACATATCTTCAAAGCCTCATCTCCTCAAAAGCCACAAGCTCATCTATCAACCTATGATCTACGTCTACACTGCACCTTCATCTAGTAAAATTAACAGGCCTCGGTTAATGTGCATTTGCATTTACCGACACTCTGGAACAATCTCACGCTCCACACCCATTGAGCTTCCTCCAATGATTCATTCAAATATTTCTTAGAATATCATTTAATGTAATGTGTACAAAGCGCTTCGGAATAGATGCATTAAAAGGAAGTTAAACTTTGGTGAGATATATAGAACGAATTATTAAGTAAAAACTGTTGCCTTTACACCGATGTGTGAATGAAGCATTTTCCGATTCCTTACAGATAGTGTGCGGTGAAAACCGCCACAGGCGACTAGGGTGGGATTCGAACCTACGAGAGATATGGGCAAGCTTACCCGATGACAATTATATAGCAGACTCTTAAATAGCAGCAGGCACCTGAAGAAATAATTACATCAATCAAAACAGGAATTGTTACGTCGATTTTACACAAAGTCCATGCACAAAGTCCATGCTTTTTGATAAAACATAAACTAACCATAACCATGTAACAGTTTTTCGTTGCTTTCTCAAACAGTGAGCACCTGATATAATGACATTGTCACGGGTTAATTTTATGATATAATTCTTGAAACGAATGTAAGTTACCAAATACCAATGGTTTACCTTCTCTTCAACAGTCTCGAAAAGGCTATGGAAATAAATATGAAAAGTAAAGGCTTGACAGGCTTCGTATAAAGAGGCAATGGAGATGTTAGCAATATGGGTGAAATACCAGTGAAAGACCCCTGAATACTATGCTTTACCATGACGTAAGGTATGTGCTATCTAAGACTGATCATTGGAGAAACAACAGAACGACGGATCAAAAGAGGTTTCAGAAATGTTACCAAATCATGTCCCATGAAATTAACAATACAGGACTCAGACCTATGGATATTCGCTTCACAATACTTACCATGTATTTCATGTTTGAAGCCGGTGGATTCACCTGCGATCGATACTCATTGTGTTTGTCCAAGAAAACGGCGATTTCATCCGCAGTCAAATCCGACGCGCTGGCTAACCTCTTGGCACGGTGCCGGTCGCCTGACGCTCTGGCCAGTGGGCGTCCTGAATCGGCCAAAGACATTCCTGGTACAAATACCCGTTCTCTGATGAACGTTTCCTCTGTTGAAACAAGATAAGCGAATACTTGGAGAGACACGAGGACTGAGAAACAAACTCGAGCCATGTTGTGTAGATGTCCTTCGATTGTCATCCTTCGGTTACTAAAATACTAATACCACAATATTCGAGAGTCACGGTGTATTCTATGAAACTCGTTTGTCGTATCCACGGCCGAGTGCACGCAGCTATTAGTATGGATTCGTCACGTCCATAGCTACCAAGTAACATACGACATTTAAAGGAATGATGACATTTTTACAAGTGACTTTTATGATGTAGCCCTATTGTGTTTAAAACCTTGCGGGGCACGAGCGTTTCCAAATAACACCAAGGCATATGTGTGTGGAATTTTATCCACACATCTATTTAGCGTCATTGACCCCCATATTGCCCCACATATTGTCCCCCAAATCTAATATTCTTTGCATAACTATTCTTCCCAGACCCCAAGGACTGTTTCATGAATTATTTGGATCAAAATAATTATTTACTAATTAGTTATGGAATTAATTATGGTAATATTTCACTATTTTCACTATTAGCGTCATTGACCCCATATTGCCCCCATGTTGTCCCCCAAATCTAATATACTTTGCATGACTATTCTTCTCAGACCCCAAGGACTGTTTCAAAGGGCCCCTACAGCCCACATGATCATGGTCACACCATGGTCATTGACCCGTGACATTCAGCACATAAACAAAGGCACAATTTCCTTGCAAAATCCCTTCAGTTTCAGTTTTCAGTTTATTTTCCACTCAATCAGAACACAACAAATTAAGATATAAGGCCAATAAAAAATAAAAAATCAGTAAAACAATAATACATGTAATTATAAACGAAGGGCCAATGTGACAAAGGTGATTAAGTGGTGGAGGTCTCCAAAAAGCAAGCTTGTCGAGTAGAGACTAAAAATAATGTGTGAGAAATTTAACTGAGCTAAACAACTGTAATACAACTAGATGCATAAATTACACACAGAGAATATATTAATGTTACCTACACATAAACAAGACAGGACAAACACTAATGAGACAAGGCAGCATGGTGTAACTACAGCAGTAATATATAATGAAAGATCAGGGAGGGCATTATTAATATAAGAGTAAGGAGTAGCAAACAAATAATTAAAATTAGTGAAATTAAATGTTACAGTATTTTTCCAACAAGCTATACTTAAGCTTCTTTTTTAAATACAGGGGCAAGTTTTAAGACTTTTTGAGGTTAATGCCTAAAGAATTCCAAAACTTAGGTCCCTGATAACTGACAGTTTAAGAGCTTGAGAGGTACGCACATATGGAATATGAAAGTCATCAGAATGTCTAGTTTGATGAAAATGAATTTGAGTATTTAAAGTAAACATACTCTGAAACGAGATTGGTAAATCATGTGAAATAAATTGATACATGAAAATACCAAGTTGAAGCAAATAAATATCATTAAGTTTAAGAGTCTTATGATTAAAAATAGAAAATTGGAATGCGCCTGAAAATCAACTCGATCAATAATTCTGAGGACCCTTTTTGCAAAATATGGATTCTATTTAACAGGTTGGCACTAGTATTACCCCAGGCAAGAATACCATATGATAGATAAGGCAAAATTAATGCATTATAAATATTAAACAATATTCAGAAGGAAAAAAAATGTTTTAATTTGTTAATAATTCCTATATTTCTGGATAACAGTTTACATAAATAGTTCACATGATGATTCCAAGATAATTTAGAATCAACATATAAACCTAAAAACTTTATACAGTCAACTTGATTAATAGATATATTATCAAATAAAACATCACAAGGAAGCAACTTGGCCGTATTACTAAATAACATTAAATTAGTTTTTTTTATATTGAGAAAGTTTATTTGCTTTAATCCAGTTGGAGATATGAACGAGCTCTGAATTAGCAATATCTACAAGGATATCAAGATTTCTATGAGAACAGAATAAACTGGAATCATCTGCAAAAGAATGAAAGAAAAATGTTTGATGATTTAACAAAATCATTGATATAAATTGAAAAAGAAGAGGACCCAACAGCGAACCCTGGGGAACTCCACAGGTACTTCTTTAAGAGAGACTTCATGCCATCCAGACAGACATATTGTTGTCGGTTAGAAGATAATTCCTGAACCACTCCAACGCGATACCTCTTATACCATAATAAGAAAGTTTGGATAAAGAATTGCATGGTCAATGGTATCAAAAGCCTTGGAGAAGTCAGGAAGATTCCCACAGTATGAAGAGACTGTTCAATACCAGCATTAATTTGATTAATCATCTGTAAAATGGCATGAGTAGTAGAATGTTTAGCCCTGAATCCAAACTGAGAATCAGATAAAATAATGTGTTTATGCAGGAATTGAGAAGTACGAATATACACTATACGTTCAAGAATTTTCGAAAAGGAGCTTAAAATAGAGATTGGTCTATAGTTGTTAACTAACTGAGGATCACCGCTTTTAAAAATAGGAATGACACTAGCAATCTTCATGGAGTCAGAGTTCTGCCGGTAGAGAGGATAAATTCATAATGAAGGTTAAAGGTTTGGAGATCACATCGATGACTTCTTTAATAAGAGGGCAATTTACAAAATCATGACCCGAACTTTTCTTATTGGGTAAATTGAAAACTATAGAGGAAAGCTCATGTTCAGTAACTGGGTTGAAAGAAAATAGAATGTGAATTAGCATCAGGAGGTAATCTTGAAAATGGGAAGTGCAATCAGGAATTTTATTAGCAAGATTGGGTCCAATGTTAACAAAAATTATTATAATGTTCAGCAATTAATCGAGGATCATTTATAGTCTGATTATTAATATTAATGGTAGAAGTTTTGAGGGAGTATTACTTTTCAAAGCACTGTTGATAACCTTCCAGGTATTTTAATACTGCTTTTCCTTCTCAATTGCTGTGAGTAATAATTTTGTTTGGCGGATCGTAAAATTGAGGTAAGATAATTTCTGTAACGTGTGTGTTTTAAACGATTTGACTCGGTGGGAAAAGAAAGATATTTATGATAAAGCCTATTTTTGTGATTAATAGACTTCAACAGGGAAGTGGTAATCCACTGAGACCGAGGTTGAGACTTTCTATTGGCGTGCTTCATCCTAACAAGGGGGATATTCTTATCATATGAATGATTAAAATATCCATAAAATTATTAAAAGAAATATTTGGGTCATCGGTGCTGAAAACCACAGACCAGTCCAAGGAATTCAACTCAGATTTGAACTGACGCAAATTGTCACTGGAAAGTTTACGAAAACATTTTTGTGTGTGATGAGGAGACTTTCTAGGGGTAAAAGGAAAAGAGGTAAAAATAGGAAAATGATCAGATATATCACAAACTAAAATTCCAGAATTAGGAGGGGAAGAATATTGGTAAAATGTTGTCAATAAGAATTGGCAGAAGTACTAGTAATTCTAGTAGGTTTGTTAATAAGAGGAATGCAAGAATAAGCAAATACAGTATCCAAGAATTCCCGAGGCTGGTCGTGGCGATCAACTTCAAGGAGATTAATAAAGTCTCCTGAGATAAGACATAACTTATTCTCAGATGAAATTAAGACTTGAAGGTCCTGAAAAGTTGATAAAAAGTCATTAAATGAAGCGGAGGGTGGTTTATAAACAACACCTGCAATAATATTCTTATTACCAGGGTTCTTAATTTCAATAAAAATTGATTCAAAAGAGTCTGTAGAATGAGATAAGTCATGACGAACTACATACTGGAGATTAAATGAAATATACAATGCAACTCCACCCCCCACTCTTTCTGCTCGACTGTTTGTCTCAAGATTGTAGCCTGGAATAGTATAAATATTGAAAGGCATATTAGAATTCTTAGCCAAGTTTCGAGAGACCAACAAGAGAAGTCAGCATGAAGAGATTGTAGTAAATTTGCATTTGGTCAAAATGTCTGGGAAGACTTCTGATGTTCATATGAAGAAAAGAAAATCTTAAAGGATCATTAAGATTAAAAAGAAGTTTGTAAATTGGTTTCTGTAAAATAATCGCAAGAGTGTTGATTGTAATTCAAATTATTGGGGTCAATCACAGGATTAAGTGCTTCAGACACATTATTAGGAATATCTAAGATAAGCCGATCAGATCTAACTGGTTTGTAAATTCATATCTAAAAGACGAAGACAATTCATTAGAATCTAAAGAATTAAAAGGCAAATTCACATTAAGACAGGAATGGCAAAACCATGACTCATCACTGAGAGCTAATTGTTGGTACTCTGTAAATGATAGATTTGTACACATCAGGTGAATCCAATTATTGCAAGAGTCACAAAATATCCCATGCTGGTTGTCTCTAACAGTTAATTTACAAGAAATACATGGATAAGACACGGACATAACACAAACACTGACAAAACGAGGTGTATAATGAAAATATAGAAATAAAGCGAAAGATTTCTAAGTCTGTAAACAAGCAAATAAACTTTCCCCAACCCAAGAAGTAATGTCAACAAAGCTCTCCAGACCAGCTGTATGTTTAGACAATGATCCATATGAGCCAGATTAGACAATTGGACAAAGAGCCAGATTGTCTTTAAACAGTTAAGCCTGTTTACTCCATGCATGGAGGAAGAAAACAGTTTTCTTCCTCCATGCGCCATGTGTGGAAAACTTTCCACACAGAAATGCCTCTCAGGGGTATTTTTGCATTTTCAAGCATTCCCAGGTCAAATAAAGGGTGAATGAACTTTCCAAACCTAGTGCAAACCTAATATTATGTCTTTCAACCAATGTCAATGAAGGAGTATCTAACTGGAGGTGACTAGGGATCATGTGGAAGGTAAAAAAATCATGAATATTCATTTTTGTGTGGAGGTTTTTCCACACAGTCGTGCCCCGCATGGTTAAACTAGAGGGTTGAGATGAACGCACAATCCCAAATACAATTGTTGAACCTCTTTATTTGTTTGTTACGGCTTTGGGTATGGTAAGGTTCATCTAGTTCCAGTTTCGCGAACCAAAAAATAATAATAATAATAAATACACGGTCAGTCACAATGAAAAAGAGTAAACAAAGATCAACCCAGGGTAACGATACGAGCAATAATGTGAATTGAACTGAATAAATAAATGTGCACTTAGTCGTGTGCTCACCGCAAAGCACAATACCGTATTCACGAAGAGACGATTTACACGACATATCACTAAGGCAAACCAATCAAACCAACTAAAAAGGGGCTTCGGTTTTTGGTCTCCGCGCACGTTATCTCAGACCCACGGGATGACATTTATATATATTTTTTTTAATTTATTTATTATTAATTTGTTTTATTTTGTTTTATTATTTTTGTTTATTTATTCTTTTTGGTTATGAAACGATTGTGGTGGTCCAAAAGTGGACAATATTCTGTCATTTGATAGTAGAAGAGCAGATATAACGTTTTGGTAAAACCCATTTTCCAAATTCCCAATTTTTCCCAAGATTTAACATTGTCTGATTTTATAATAGCCGAAAAGCAGATTGAAAGTTTTGAACCAAACCCATTTTCTCATTTTCTACTTGCCGAAAAGCAGATTAAACATTTTGGTGAAATTTTCTACCCTATTCCATTAACCCGCCATATATGGACGCTTCCACCCAACCCGGCCTCTTTTTGATCATCCAGGACACGGTGCTTATGGCATGTATGTTATTATTAAACACACTATTACTTTGGTCACTTTGATGTCTGGAGTTGCCAGACCAGAGAGAGTTCGTTGCCTCATGTTACATATGTAGCCACTACATTTAGAAAGTTGGCGCGGTGTGGGTAGAAAAGATAATAATGCAGACAATGCTGATGCAGTATAATCCATTCAAACTATTCAATAGCCAATGTCATTCTGTGTATATTATTGGTATCACATCGCAAATATGCCTAACTCAGTAGTCTTGGTTCGAGCATAGTTCGAGACGTTAATTTCGAATGTTCATTGCTTGATTCAGTCAGCAGACGGCCCAATAATAATATTTCGGAGGTATCTCTAACCTCAATTGTAATGATTTTGCATAATGGCAATACAGTATCGTGAATTATTAATGATTTAATATTATTAATAAGTGAATGAACGTTTGTTGCGCGGTCTTTATCATGCCGAAGGCGAGGTCGATCAGAGACCAAGGGTCAAACGTTTATTCCCATTCGTAAATGCCCATATCGAGTTCATTTTCAAAATGTAAACTACCACTATAATTTTTGGTGAATAAAGCCAAATCGAAATGGGCAAATTTACGTTTTGGGTTTAAACAAAACACTTTCAAAGATGCATGCGTCAGCCGCATGATACGAAACATTATTCGTCACTGTGATTGGTTAAAATCCCTGTCATGAGGAACTTCTGGAAAAAGTAGGTTTTGCGTTTTAAAGAAGGGACCATCTTCAAAGCGTTTTCACGAAGGGGCAATTTTCTTAAAAGTATGTAGGCCTATTACTTAATTATTGATGTTCTGTGGCAAAATTGTCCTTTCGTGAAAACGCTAATTGCCTGCTAGCACTCATTTTGCCCTTTGCCAGTTAGTGTAATTACAAAACTAATGTTACTTTGTGGGATTGTAGATTATAATGAAGTAATTCAGAATGTCGAAAAAATGAAACTCAAACTACGTTTTTTGTGATCAAAATCAAGCGAATATTACATAATATTCAAGAACCTATTTGCCAGCAAATGTTTTCCAATAAAAGAACAAGATTATTCATACGGATTTTAGCAGACGCTTTTCGTGGAAGGAAATGCCTTTGCTAAGCGTTGCTTGAATCGTGTGAGAGTGCTGTGTGTAATAACATTACTATTATTCGATCCAAACAGACTTAAACTTCACTGTGAAAAACCTGCAGCTATTACGTACTAGTAACATTGCAATAGCATTTTAACGAAGTGTTTAGTAGATAATTAGCAGTAAACAATTAGAATCCTCATACAGTATTCAGCAAGGTAATACATGGAACTTTTTCTCGGAAGCCAAATACTTTTAAAAACTAGCAAATTAAAAACTAGCTTCCTTGCAAATGCAATGAAGCTAGTTTTTATTCATCTGAATAAAAAACGTCTGTGACCAATTTCCGCTAAGCACAAATAGGTCACAGACGTGAGTTTTATAATAGGCGCGCTTGTCCTTACACTGTAAGAAATATTGGGCAAACACGGTTGATATGTTGCCCAACATATCAGGTTACACACTTGGTTTACCATTGCCCAATGTTAGAAATGTTTTTGCCAAAATAATTATGTCAACAGTTGTGGTAAATACTGACCTGAATTCTGGGAGAAATAACCTTACCCAACCCCATGCTGCCCAACATTTTTACAGTGTATGACTGGCAACAAAAGTCATGCAGCACACGAATTAACCACGTTGTGTGACACAGTCACCGTTACAACGTCTAATGGTTCCTATTGCGTGCAGCTATAGGGGGGTATCAAATGTTATTAAATATTCGGCAAATTAGGTCTATATAATACATGATCGAATGCAGTCTGGCATTAATAACAGAATCATTTCAAAGGAAAAACCAGCGTTGGCAACACAATTATGTTGTACTCTTGTATAGCATCCCTATGTATGGCAACATACGCACCATGTGTCACTGGGACCATGAGAATGATATTAAAGGTACACACCGCCTTTGTCGCGCGAAATTGGGCGATAAAAAACGCCCCTCAATATTTCATTGTTTTTCATACATGGTTGGAAAGATCTTTCAAAAGTAGAATATAATTTTCCACACAAATACCCCTGAAAAATGCGTTGTTTTTCTGTTATTGTACAAAAAAACTATGTCATGTGACTTTTTTGAACCAAAATTTGTCCCGAAAACTCACGAGGACAAAAGTGATAGTCGCACTTTCAGACGTTTAAAAAGTTTATTACTGAACCAAATTCAAGAATAATTATTTTTTATAATTCAGTGATACTTGACAAAAGTGAAATGATTTTGAAACAATGGGTGAAAATTTTCAAAATCGACAAAAAGGCGAAAGTCTTGGCACTTTCCCGAGACACCGGGAACCGAACCAAGACTCTGCTAGTACAGCCATGGGCGTCAGCGCGGCCAAGCGCCCGAGGCGTGAGCCCACCGGTTAGGCCATAAATATGTCAACACTTTTCCCGTGGAAGTGTAAAGCAGGTCTCGACCACTGTGTTGCTTTTCGTGTGTTAGGTATTTTGACTTATGATACTGCCAGCGAGTTTTGTTTTGGAAACAACAATGACGCATTCATTTGGACGCAATGACGCATTCATCATATCAACGCCAATAAAAAAGTGAAAAACTGTTCAGTTTGGGAGGCCATCCGTCAAAATCAACGCCAGAATTTCGACCTAGATGGCTGGGCGAAGAACGGCTCACTGTCTACGGCAATAAAACGACGCATGTCTGGCGAACATTGTGTCGTGGCCGAGCGGTCTAGCGCACTGAACTCAAGTTCTGGTGTTGCCAGCAGCAGAGTGTGGGTTCGAGCCCCAGCCGTGACACCTGTGTCCTTGAGCAAGACACTTAACCATAATTGCTTCTCTCCACCCAGGGGTTAAATGGGTACCTGTGAAGGCAGAGATGGTTTGCTCTCTATGCGCTAGAAATGGCAGCAATTGAGCTGTATACTCCCCAGGGAGCTGAGATGGTTTCAGGAATGATTTATGAGCCTTATGAGCCTTATGAGCAGGGATAATAATATAATGCGCCTTGAGCGCCACTTAGTTGGTGGATACGTGCGCTATATAAATCTATACATTATTATTATTATTATTGACGGGCCAGCCAACCTCAAATGATGGCAAACACTCAGGGATTTGACTGTTGAACGTGATGGTGACCATGATGATACCATGAATAATGTCACATTTGTAGGATTATTGTTGGACAGGTAAGAGTAATAAAAGAGAAATATTGTTTGATAATATAATACTCGTAGGGCTTTTTGTGTGGCTGTATGCTTATGATGAATTTCTGTTAGCCATCACATTATTTTTGATAGTTCCTATAGCCAAGGCACAATGATATTGTGATGATGTTTACAATACAGACATGGTAATTATGAGATAGTGATGATGTTTACAATACAGACGTGATAATTATGAGAACAATTTCCAGTGAATTAGTTGTAATTTCCACCATCGATGCCCAGGTATTTTATGGGGAAGATAGTCAATAGGGGTCATGGAGAAAATTCAAATAAGGACTGGAGGAAATAGCATCAGGTACCATTATTTCCCCGTACGCGGAGTACGAGTACGGGTGCGAGTACGAGTACGGGTACGGGTACGAGTACGAGTACGGGTACGGGTACGAGTACGGGTACGGGTAGGAGTACGGGTACGGGTACGGATACGAGTACGGGTACGAGTACGAGTACGAGTACGGGTACGGGTACGAGTACGAGTACGGGTACGGGTACGAGTACGAGTACGGGTACGGGTACGAGTACGGCTACGGGTAGGAGTACGGGTACGGGTACGAGTACGGGTACGAGTACGGGTACGAGTACGGGTACGAGTACGGATTTTTAATATGCACCATGTCCATCATATCCACCATTATTTCATTAGCTGTTATGTTTTGTTTTATAGGTATGAGAAAACATCACTGCCAGTATTTTTACTTGCATCAACACCATGTAGAGTTCAGCCTGATTCCATTTCCAGTATTCACAGCTACAAAGCATTGCCAAGGTAGAGTAAATCTTGATTGATTCAGATTATTATTATTTTGTTTTTATATAGAAAACTTAGTTTATGTAAATATTTGTTTTTCTATAAAACATTGTCCATATTAAAGGGACAACATCACGATCAGAGCAGACTTTCAACAGGGCATGGAATCGGTGTCCTAGTTTAAGATGAACACAGTGACTGAAACTTACTGGCTCATTTATTCAGCAGCATTGATAATATGACCTTATCATGTGGGGTATTATTCAGTCACTGAGATAATCTAAAACTAGCACTCCGATTCCATGCCCTGTTGATCGTGACTGTTGTCCACTTAGGAAAAGTACAATAGCATAACAGCTGTTATCGGTAATATTTACTTACTATGTAATCAGGGGTTAGGGCAATTTCACATAATTGCCAGGGGACATTGTCATGATTGTGTTCATCATGTTACACATGTCCATCATGTTCTGTCTACCGATGGCAATGGAAACTAATATTGATCATGATTGAGATGCTCACCCAGAATCCAGCATGTCCAGATAGATGCTGCTAAGCACCGGTTTGTTCAGTCTATGCCTTTCTCCATGGTTGATCCAAGGTCTATCAAGCCTAATAAGCATTTTTCCTCACTTTTTTGGATGATCTTGGACGTCGACGTGCACCTGGTTGTAATCGAATCCAGGGATTCTGTGATCGTTCGTGTGTTTACAACGAATATAAAATGTACAGACTGGAACCTTGTTCCTCTTGTTACAATCACAACAGTGTGCAGTGCAGAGGTACCAATCTAAATACAATCTGCAATTGTCGTACAGGTTTCACGGTCGTGTAGACTACTGGAAATGCGTATACGTGACATTTGACCTTATTGTTGGACATTTCTCGGTAATTACATGCTACCCGGATTTAGTTTTTTGAAGAAAATCTTCCAAAAAGGATTATCTATCATTCTATCAATCCCATATTTTGCACTTTTAGGGCGGTGTGTACCTTTAATATTTTTCGGAAAACAACTTTCATCGAAGCAATAATAACTTAATTGTGGTAACTCAACCAAAACTTACAGTAATGGGTTTTTATATTTCTAATTGGGTGTTGCTCAAAATATCACATCAATAAGTTGTTATTAACAAAAAATTTATAATTATAACTATGTGTCGGTGCGACATTTGGTGGTCTGTGGGAAAACTAACAATGATGACAAAGCGGCACATAATTGTCTAACTGCTTCAGCAAGCAAAAGTCAAAGGCATTCGATCAATGAATTTAGGCCTAAAAAACGCACAATAGACTCAGTGGAATAATTTATATGACTGCCAACTAGTGAAATGGGCCCCAAGCGTCATCATGTCAAGTAATGTGAGACTTGATATAAGCTTTCACATGTTGGTTTTTATACATAACAGTCTGTACGTCTCCAAGCATATTACAAGCAAAATACAATACAGGGCTATATGCAATTTCTTTGTACCTTTGACTTCACATTTGACCGATGTTATTTTCTTCAGCAGTGCTGCTTTGCATAAAATCAGCCCAATGTGGCTGCAGCAGGTACCATAAAAGGTTACATTGCTAAAGACATACCATTGGTCAAAATTTGCCATTTTTGACCTTTCACCCCAATTGTTTACCCATTTTACGACCCCTATGAATTTCAAAGCGTTTATATTTTCTTAAGCAGTGATGCTTGCATAAAATCACCCATCACTTGTCCAGTACAGCTTATTTTAGCCAGGAAAACCCAATTCTCATTATTAAGAAGTCACGTGACTTCGGGGCTCTTGAGGGACCATAACCCATTGTCTGAGACCAAAGATAAACTAGTGTGGTACCATTGTGACCATTGTGTCAGCACTTTACAAGTTTCTCCTTATAAGGGCAGGGAAGATTACATTACCTCTGGACACATTCAGTGGCGAAGATAATAAAGGAAGTTCTGGTTGACTACTATAGCTCCATCTCCTCCATATGCAGGGCAAAAATCGTGTCAGGAGATTGGCCCAATAAATTAATCAGACGGCAAAAAACATGCTTTAAAACAATGCTTTAAAATGAAAAAATTAATAAATAAATACAAATAAATAAAATAAAATGCAATGTAGTATAGTAAATATATGTCCCAAAACAAATCCAAGGCAGTCTGGTAACTTCTAAGTGAATACAAGTTTGTCACGGGGTCTTTACCGCATGGTAATGGCCGGTTCTGGGCATGTTCACAGGCGATAAGGACTGAGTCGAAGGCATTCATAAATGCCAGTATTGATTTCGTTTTCAAATTACAAGACAGAAATGGTCAAATTCACGTTTTGTGGACACACGAAACACTTTGATGAGTCGGCGTGATGCGAAACAATCTGCGTCACTCTGCGTCACTTTGGTTCAAATCTGCGTTGCTCGTCGCACGCCGGCTAAATAAAACAGCTGGTGAACAGCTGCCACATACGCGCTGGTCTGATTTTGAAAAGCCGTATCTTTAACATCCATTAATACTCCCCACGTTATTACGTTTTGTCCATTCAGATTGTCTAAATTTCCTTGGGCATTTAGGAGTAACTGTTAAATAAAAGTTGTGGCAACATCATTATTTTGTAATTTGGCAACACACATATACTTTGTGATACTTCGATCGTGTGAATATATATGTTATTTTTTTGCCAAAACCTTGCCCCAGAGCAAAACTAATTTGTGTCAACTCAACCAAATCTAACAGTATTGAATTTGTATTAATTTATTTGAGGTACTTAATATTTTACACCTGTCAATTTCCAATAAAGAAATTGTATTTATTGGTGAGGCATTTGGTGGTATATTGTGTAACTGACAATGGTACCGTAGTGGCAGCTATAAGCCGCAAAGATTGCCCAGTTATTGTGGCACCCAAAGGTCAAGAGCAACTTTGCCATCAAAACGCTGAACAGACGTACCGGTACCGGTATTGGCACAAATATTTCTAAAAGAAATGGCCCCCAACTAGTCCAATTATGTTTACGCTGTTGTCTGGTGGGGAGAAAGGGTGGCAGATGCAGGATGTTTTTAAAATTTTATTACATGTTTTTATTTTATATAAGTATTTGTTTGATGTGAGTTTGCAAGCAATACTTGTGCATGACTGTAATGAAAAAGCTTAGCCATTTAGACGTGTTTACGACGCACGAGTCACTGACAATAATTTATGCTCATGAATATGGAAATATCTCCTAGCATATGGACTAACAAATGTCCAAAAAGGTATCATGAAACCCACAAATTCGCAATCAAAAGTTGGAAAGTGATGTCAACACGGATACAGAGTTACGGTATATAATAATAATGATTTCAAGTTTCCAAAGGCCATTTAAGACAGGGGTGGACATGACAACTTGGTTTTTTAACCAAGAGCCGAATTGTAATTGAGACCCCTAAATTACCAACTAATAATAGACCAATTTTGAAAAATAAAATGGTACCGCCCTACCCCATATTTCTTTCCCTTTATGAGATGATCACGGACACGGATCTTTTAATATTTTCAGTTTTCGGAAGTTCAGGTATGAGTAAAATTCGATTAACCGTAATACGCAGTGGACTAGCATTCTCATTGGTGACACAGTCGTCCACTCATTCACACAGTGTAGAAATCTTGGGGTAGTGGTTGACTGTCACCTATCCATGCAAGCACAAGTTGCAGCCATTTGTAAAAAAAAATGTAACTACCACCTACGTCACATCAGATATATCAGAAAGTATCTCATTACATGTAGCTGTCGTTCTGTTATCCAGGCCCTTGTGATATCCAACGTAGACTATACTGCAACTCCATATTATGTAATATTCCGGCCAACCAAGATTCTAGATTTACAACTAATCCAAAACTCCATATCTGGAAAATTCGAACACATAACCCCAATCCTCCGTTCACTGCACTGGCTCCCAGTGAGTCTGCGCATCAAATTTAAAGTTCTCCTTTTCATTTGGAAATGCCTCAACTCTATGGCCCCGACTTACCTCAAGGAACTTGTAACAGTTTACCAGCGTGACAGCAGACTGCGTAGACTCACTGACAGCACAACACTCATCACACCAACAAGTTCAAAATCAGCCGGCCATGGGACCTTAAGCTACACTGGTCCCAGACTATGGAATAACCTCCGCACGAAATTCCGCCAATCCACTTCAATCTCAACCTTCAAGAAACTGCTTAAGACTGAATTGTTTAGATCTCTTTAGAGTTTTCTCTTCACTTTGTACAGCGCCTTGATCTAGTCGCTACGATATGGGCGCTTTATAAGAATCGTGTTATTTATTATTTACTCTGCATGATGAACAAAATGTAGGCCTATATTACATTGTTGCTGAATGGTACGTTATTGAGAACGTGTCGGACTAACCTGACACTTTATTCAATAGATTAATCATTAATTCTACAACATATACTTTATATTAGTGGATTTATGAGAATGAAGAACTTCTCCAGTAACCGTCAGTGACACCGACCATCTTGCCATCTTGCAGGGGCGCCCTCAGGTAAAGTGTACGCACGTGCGTACAATTACAGTCACCAAAATGTTATTTAATTATTTAGGGCCTGTATATACAATCTTACTGAACAATGTTTGCACATAAAATCCCTTATATAAACACAGACATCCCGGGGATACACATCCTACATCCCCACTACATCCATTGGAAGTAATAAGTTAATACTTTTGCATTGATACTCATTATCAAGAAACAAGGCAATTTTAGACCTATCCTATGCTGTACAATTTTAGACTAATGCAATTTTAGACCTATGCTATGGAAATGTGCCCTCAATATACAATGCAAAGGTATGCCCCACAACTTAGTAACCCAGACCATAACAACATTCTATTGCAACCAATTTACAAACAGCAACTCAAAAGAATAAAGCCAACTACAAAAGTTCATCGAGTCTGGTCCAATGAATCCATTGAAAAGTTAAGAGGTTGCTTCGAGTGCACTGATTTGAGTGTTCTGGTGGACCTGTCGAACTCAATCGATACCATTGTAACAGTAGTCACCGGGGCAAGTCACCGATTACATCAAGTTTTGTGTTGATTCAATAGTACCACTATCCACCAAACGCATCTACCCCAATGATAAACCATGGGTTTCACATCAATTGAAATCACTGCTTGGAGAGAAGAGAAAAGCCTTCACAGCTGGACGATCAGACCAGGTCAAAGAGATACAGAAACAACTTGATCGGCAGATCAAACTGAGTAAATCTGACTACAGAAAACGACTAAAGCGGAACTTTCAACAAAATAATCCACGTGCTGCTTGGCAAGCAATGCAAACTATTACAGGTTACAAGCCAAAGAATCAGACTGTAGAATGTAACATGGATTTTGCAAATGAATTGAACGAGTTTTATTGCAGATTTGACATACATGACTTTACGCAAGAGAACAGATCTTTGAAAGAAACACTTAAAATTAGTTCTGCATGTGACCTTATTAGTATTAATGAATCTGATGTTAAGAAAGTGTTTTCACGTCTGGATGTAAATAAGGCCTCAGGAGCAGATGGGATTGCAACTATAGTTCTAAAGAAATGCAGTCATCAGCTTTCGGAGGTTTTTAAAACCATTTTCCAAATGACTTTAGATAGAGGAACCATTCCACAAATATGGAAAACGTCTATGATAATTCCGGTTCCTAAGGGTAAAAATGCTTCAGTACTGAATGATTACAGACTCATTGCATTGACATCTAATATTATGAAATGCCTTGAGAGGCTGGTATTGAAATTTCTTGTTGACCAGGCTGGTTCCTGTCTCGACCGTTTCCAATTTGCATATCGGGGTAACAGGGGGGGCGGGGGGGGGGGTTGACGATGCAGTACTTGTATATCTTCACAAGTTGTATAGCCACCTGGACATACCAAAGTCATATGTTAGGTCTCTTTTTGTTGATTTTTCGACCGCCTTTAATACAATTCAACCCCACATACTCGTCAACAAACTTTTACAGATGAATGTTTCTCCTAAAATTGTGCAATGGATTCATAATTTCTTAAGGACTAGACTACAGTGGGTTAAAATAGGAAATGTGAATTCCGATGTTAGGATCATAAACACAGGGGCACCACAGGGGTGCGTTATATCACCAGTTCTCTTTTCTTTTTATACAAGTGACTGTTTGTGTTCTCGCCCTGATTGCACTATTATTAAATATGCGGATGACACGGTCATTACTGGGTATTTAACAAATAATGATACAACATCATATCTAAAAGCTGTAACGGAATTTACTAACTGGTGTGAACGTCACTTTCTGTTGATCAATGTTAAGAAAACAAAAGAGTTGATTGTTGATTTTCGCCGAAACACTATGGCTCATGACCCACTGTGTATTAGTGGCCAAAAGGTAGAAAGGGTCAATGAATATAAATATCTAGGTACAGACATCGACAACAAGCTCAACTGGAACGAAAACTCCAAAGTACTGTATGGTAAAGCCAACCAGAGGTTGTTTTTCCTTAGAAAACTCACGAAATTTAATGTGGACAGAAATATTTTAACCTTGTTTTATAGATCAGTTGTGCAGAGTATTTTAACTTTTTGAATAATATGTAACTTTGGATCTTTATCACAACGCAATAAAGGTAAATTCGAACGGATAAGAAAAATGGCCCAACGCACCATTGGTGTCACCTTGCCAATCTATGACACGATCTATGAGGAAAGGTTACATTCTAAAGTCCGTGCAATAATTAGTTATCCAACCCATCCCCTTTTCGATTGTTATGTTTTAACCCGTTCTGGAATTAGATTCCGTGCACCACGAACAAACCTCTCTCGATTTAGACAGTCCTTTGTTCCAATGTCCATTCACACACTAAATTCCTCCGTTAAGCGTTAATTTCTAAGTATCTTTCGTTTTGCCTTGCTTATTTTACTTTAACTTTACTTACGTTTGTATGGTCGTTTTGTTTATTTTAATGTCATGTGAATAGCAACGGTAATTGTTCAAATTTAAAGAATTTTATCTAATTTAATGTAATATTTGTATATAATGTTTTTTAAGTGGATTTGTATGTCTTTTAAACCAATGGAAGCTAAATTTCTGTATTTTTTGAATGCGGACAATAAAACAACACACACTAAATAAATCAGTTTCATCGAGAAAGTGTTAAATCATCGAAGTGGTAATCGCTAGCAGATCACGTGACCCAACACATCAAATGCATCGTAAAGTACACACTGACTATTAGGCCTCGACTGTCGGGATAAATCACCCCGCTCTGGTGCTCAAAAGGGGATGATTTTATGTATTAATAACATGCTTTGAAATTGTTTTCTTCGAGATTCCACAGCTCGCGACGAAAAAACATGGTATTTTATTATCTGCTTTTAAAAGAAATACCATTCTAAAAGGCTTACCAAAACGGTGTTCGGATTAACAAAATACAAGGCTTGAAAAACACAAAAGTAAAATACAAGTCTTAACCCTCAAGACTCAAGTTTCATAGCTTACCATATTAAAACAAGAAGGACCATTCCCTATTTGTTTTAAATCCTTAATAATTAAAATAACAAATAAAAATATATAATAATACATTTCCCTAAATAATTATATTCACTATACGCTTATTGTGTTTAAGAACAAACAAATCAACAATCTGAGTGCCTTCACTACTTTGCCATCTCGGTCGCTTTTTGTCCTTTCCTGTCCTCACTCCGCATACAGGGAAGACGCAAACCAGCCATTGTCGCTGCCAGTATCATTTTTGTTGTGCTAAAAATGCAGTCCGTATTGGGGGCGCCATTTCATTGTAAGTTGTGAGCAAGATCATTTACATTCAGGTTAAATTTACAGTAAATGTTAGTATTTGAAAGAGTAGAACTCTTGAAAGTTAAGGTACACCATTGTTACTTGGTAATGTGCGTCCATTTTGTTTTCAATTAATGTATCACAAAACTACCTGTGAAATGTCATCACAATAGGTGCTGATGTTTTTGAGATAACAACGGATAACTAAGTTGCTGGACTGTAACCTTTTTGTACATGAGACATAATAATTCTGTTTCTCAATGATGCGAGCACTTCAGACGAAATCATTTCTCAGAATGATTGTTTCGATAATAATAGGTTAATTTGATTATCTGGAAATTTTCAAAGTTGCACCTTCCTTTTAACAGTATCGATGTATCTATAGCCTAATCGATGTTCATAATCTTCGATGTAAGATATGACAGTTCGCCCCTAATTTGCCATAGTGACCGATCCCGAATTCAGTTGGCCTAGTGACCAATGCGGTATTGGTCACTTTGCCAAATTACAAAAATAGCCAGTTAGAGCATTCGTAATTTGAATGCATGCTCTATCTCCAAAACTATAAGGAATACATGCATGTGGATTAGATACAATGGTAGGTCTCTTCCTGAATGTACTAATGGGAGGGAAAACTTAAAATTGAAAAAAAGTCGGATTGGTCACTATGGCAAATTAGGGACGAACAATTGACCAATGTTTGTCGTTTGCCCTGAAGCTCAACAATTAATATATATATATATATATATTTACATTTTAGATGATTACGCAATTACAATTATTTAAGTAGTTCAAAATTCGGCTCAAAATAGCAAAAGGGCTCGGTGGCTCTGTTACCCATACACTGGTTTGTTCAATTGTGGGCATTCCAGAGTTAGTACGCCCGGTTCGAATCCAGCTTCTGCCACAGGGACATGATAGCTGTTTGTTAAGAGCAATGGTTTGGGGACCGTCATGTCTCTCCTCCAAAGGAGTAGGGCTAGTACAGGCTGACGCAATTCTTATTCATAATTGTTAATGTATCCTTTGTCCTCTCCCCTTCCCTCACATGTACCACTCCTTCTCCCCGTGTATCATTTGTTACTTTCCAATTTCCCTCCCCCGTGCAACCCTTGTCCCGTCCCCACCCTCAACCCCTTCACCCCAGAGTACTCTCTTATGTTGTGTATCTGTGACTATTTTCCATGTACTATCAACTCACTATGCATTTGATTGATTAATGCATCCATTGTCCCTCTACGACTCCCTAAACCCCATGTATCATTTGTCCGCTCTCCTGTATAACCCATCGTCTTCTTCCATCCCTGCCTCCTGCACCCTAACCCCAAAGTCTTTTCTTGTATATTTTGTCCTGGTCATAAGGTTTGTTGCATCGTCCCTACAATCTTGTACTGTGTTGTACGTGTCCTTTTGTCTCCATCAAGTGTATATACGTTTCTATATTTATTGTCATTTCTTAGCCATAATTATTTTAGACCTGTATATCCTTGTGTAATAATTTATATAATTTATTCTACTTAACGAAATTACTGTTTAATTTTTAAATGCTCAATTTGATAACTGTCTATTTAATGTAAAATATATCTGCAATTCACCATATGGCTACCATGAGATATATTTGGTGTTGTCCGCATCACAAAAATACAGAAAATACAGCCTTCAATTGGCTTATAATACATATTTTAAAACTATTTTATACACAAACATCTGCAAATATTCACACAAAAATTTTCATACAAAATGCATATTACCAACAAAACAGCAAACAAACAAACAAACAAACAAACAAACAAACACCCCCCAACACCCCAACAAACAGGACCGTTAAGACAATGAGTTTGGACGAAAGGGCCTGTTGAGACTGGTCTTAAAGATGGACTTCAACGGAATATATTACAGTGTTTTGATGCTGTTAGGCTTACAAGAAGTGTGTAATGATTACTTCTATATGATTAAAATTCAAATAAAGTAATGTCTTAATGTAAAAAAAAAATCATTTTGATCAGCATTTCACTATCTAGAAAAGTCGTGTTTCGCAAAAAGCCCGAACTCATGAATAATTCATATCGTAGTTGTGACGTACAATCAAGGACTGGCATTCGCTGCTTATGCCCACATGTCATGAGTGTTCCCCAGCAAAGTGCATTAAAAAGCGACGTGTACGAAACGAAAGCAAGCCTGAGAGGACGACGAACTCCCAGTCGTACTCACTTGCCTTCTCTCGATATTTGACGCTTTCAAAGTTGGAACAGAGCCTTGCTTCAAACGATATTTGGTATCCAAACCAAAACTTTCTTTCACTTGACTGGAAGAATCTCTACAGTCGCCCGTAAAATGGGCTGAACAAATCAACGACCATTTTGTCAACGTGAAATCCTTTCGTGTATTGTTCACGAACTTCACCCACTCCTTGGAAGCCGCCGGATTCCGCGGAAATCGGAAAAAACTAACCTCTGGATTCTTGGTGGCACTTCTTGTACATCCACCAACAGCACATGTGCTAGGCATTATGCCGTCTTACACAAAATCGTCAAAACGGGGAAAAAATCATGTGTATCAGCTTCGAGCAAGTAAAATCCCCATTGCCAAACACAAAGACAAAAACGGCTTCCTTTATTTATGCCCCAGATAGTACGTCACACTTACGCTGGTTTACGTGGCCGCTGGTATTTCACCGTTCATTTCGTATTGTATTTCTATGGGCCTTTGCTGGGAACCATGAAAGCGCGCAGCCAACGGCGAGAAAAAACCACTCGCTCAGAAATCTAAGAAGGGGGGCTATTTTTTACAATCAAAATTAAACAAAATAACGGGGAATAAAACCATCGTACTGATAATGAAATAATAACTAAACACAACATAAACAAGACTCAGGAGACGATTTAGTGTACGAGCTCTCGTTGAAGTCCATCTTTAAGAAACGACTGTTACCGGTGACACCATGTAAAATTCTCTTTCGAACAGAATGCTCTGATTGTTTCCTGCAAAACTGGACCGGACTTGAGACCAGTCTTATCAAAATAGATATGTATGTGCGTCTCGCAACAGCTGTTACCATAATTAAAATAACACATACAACGCAGCATTGAACCAATCATAGTGACGAATGTTGTTTCACGTCAAACGGCTGGCTGACTCACGAACTTTGTATGTGTTTCGTGTGTCCCCAAAAGTCAATTTCTATTTGGCCCTTTCCAACAACAAATCAAATCATTAACAATTACTTAATATTGAAAACGAAGTCGATACTGGTATTTTATTAATGGGAATGCAAGTTCGACGCCTGGTCTATTTCGCATGATATAGTCCTTTGGGCCGGTCGTAGGCACAAGCTGAAAAGGCCCTCAATTTCGGCTCGGTCCATTATTGCCCATGGCCAAGATCCCGTCAGTCAATATCCTGCGGTAAAGACTGCGCAACGTACTATTATTTATTCAGTTTAAACATTAGCTACACCATTTTAAAATGCACCAAAGCTTTTTAAAGGGGAATTAGACACAACTCAGTGAGGCTGAATATTACGAGTATACGCTTACTTTCTTTCTAGCAAATTAAATATGTAAAATAATGCATTCATATTTTTCGATCGCCAAACACAATCGTTTGTATTCATTGTGGATGAAATTCAGATGTGGGCAAAATAACACCAAGTAAGTTTGATTAAACTGCGAGAATTTTCTTTAATTGTTTTTGTTGAAAGTGTTCTACCTTCCCTTGAATCAAATACATTATATACAACACTGTTACAATAACAAAATACAAATCAAACATTGATTTTACTAATTTGAATAATAATGATATAAAATATAATCAGTATTATTCAATAAACTCTAAACAGCGCCCTGTATTTGAAAATGACTTGAGTTATCATTTTAGCCAGTAGTTCTGATAGAATAAGGTTCCCCTTGAACAAAAATATTATATACAAATAAAATAATAGTATTAATCACAATAGTTTATGTTTCTGGTTACTTTTCCCAATCTTTAAGACGCCAAACTTTTGTAATTAAAATATATATATATATATATATATATATATATATATATATATATATAAATGAAATAATTAAATAAATAAAATAAAAAACATGATTTGGAGAATATCTACCATCCGGCCTACTTGGTTTGCAATATTGGAAAATGGACCTATACTAATACAAATACAAAATATCATTTAATAAAATTAAACTATCCCTATAATTTGTTGATAATATATTTACCCACCATTAACAATATTTTAATTTAATGTGATCCATTTCAGTATATATAGGTCAGGGAAGACAAATTCAGCAAGAGAGTACAGTGGCTTGGTTAGAAACTACAAGTAATTTGCTTTGTAAATATAATCAGTAAGAGTAAGGTAATCTGTAATCTGTAAAATAGCACGCACTTCTATTATGTCTATAATCAATATAATTATTATGCTAAACGGCCCCTAGTTTGACAATAACTTGTTATACTTTGGGGTGGATCCAGGATATTTGTGCAGTTCCAAAACGTTTGAGTCATTAGTAACCCATGTTGACATTACCACTGCGTCGATTGTAATCTACAAAGGATAAAAAAAGGAGAATAGATGTGTATTAAAAAATAAACATAAAATGAATAAATAAAACAGGGCATGGAATCCGTGTCCTAGTTTTAGACGAACTCAGTGACTTAAGCCCAAGTCACACATTCACGATTTTTGCCCCGAATTCCCACGAATAGCGCCGATCCTATACTGCCACGGTTGCTCCCGATTATTAGCAAAAATCAGCATGAATCGGCTTCACTTGCGATCCCCTCACGAGTACTCATGACTGTTGTAAGTCAATGCTAAGAATGCACTACGTTATCCAAGCCGATTTATCCCGAATGCCCAACGAATTAACACGAATGTAGTACGACTTCTCTCGACAGCGTAACGGTTTATCCCGAATGCGTCACGAATTACCACGACTACAGCACGACTTCTCACGACAGCGTTACTGTTTACCCCGACGTCCGCAAGACTGCAAACCGTGGGGGAGTCGTACGTAACTCGTAGTGCTGTCGAAGTAGTTCTTGGTGGTTCTTGAAACAACCGTACTTGCCAGGTGGCACGATTACCCCAAGAATATCCCCGAGTATCCCGACCTTGTCTACGGTGCCCGTACGGCTATTCACGATCCCCTCACGACTGGTGTAAGAATGCCTCAAGAATTAGAAAAATCGTGGGTGAGTCACGATGCTTTTGAACATGTCCAACACTTTTGGGAGGCTATCAAGATGTTCCAAGAACACTCAAGATTACTCAAAAATGACTACGTTGCCAGTAGGGTCTCACCACGGATATACCACGGACATCCCCGATTTTCCAACTCGTGGGAATTCGGGGCAAAAATCGTGAATGTGTGACTAGGGCTTAAAGGAAATACCCCACGATTCGGGGTTTGTCCTAGATAACAGGGTGTGATAAGATCATGTTACCGTGGCTACTGCATTAAATAAATATTATGCAGCCACTAGATACATCAGCTACGGTAATAATTATGATGTTATCGTGCCCTGTTATCTAGACCAGCGCATGCTCATTAGGTATTATTTTCAGTCTCTTGGTTCATCTTAAACTAGGATACCGTTTCCATGCCTTACCAAAGTCTGCTCTGATCTTGACGATACTGTTCCGTGTGACTCCTTACTCTTCTTCCTTATTCCTTACGTCCGCCACAGATTGCCCTCGTGTGGGTCTTCTCGCAGGGTGATTGTCTGGGGTGGGGGAGGGGCTACTACGTGGTACCATGTGTTGAGTTCGTGGATGGCAGATAGTGGGCGTGTGCACCTCTTAGCCGGTGTGTTGTTCTATTTGTCTAGAAGGTGGTCTGTTTTCCTTTGAGTGATGTGTATCTCTGTGTATCAATTTGCACCGATTGTAGTATTCTTTATACTATTACCATAAGGCGTTCCATACAATAAAGCATTACTCATTACTTTTGAAGTACCAGAACGTGTGTGTACACTGTATCACTTTACACCGGTTTCATGTGTTTTTACATATGTGTCTCAGTATGTGTCTCACTGAATGGACCACACCCAGTTAAAATAAGAATTACACAAAATAAACATTAAATGAAATGTTTAAACAATTTCAAAGTAAATTGTGTGTGATATCTTATTTCAAACCGCCTCTGGCACCTTAATTAATAAAGAAAATTATTTCGATATTATAAACTTACTTGGGCGATAATCATCCATTGGTAGGTTATCCTTTGCCTTATTGGATATGCTGCGGCAATAAGAAGAATGGAAAGAAAAAAACAAAAAGTTAATGCAAGGTACAATCATTATTGGTATTCAAATGCTGGTAAAACCGCTTCTATCCTGTTGTTAAGTGTGACGTAATTCCAACATAAACCAAGCCAACTTCTCACGTACTGGCTCCAACGGTCATCAGAAGCCCATTGGAAATTCATTGACCACCTCTTTCTTTAAGGATTTACGCAGTAAACTAGAAAGCTCGGGACTTGCCTTCAACGTATAATGTGTTGTGAAGACTCCAAATTTGATTAACAAAGTAAAATTCTGCCTGAAGAATTGGATTTGAACGTTAAAATCAATGAATTACACACAACGGTATGTCAGATGGGCGTCCCGGACCACCTCTATAAAAATATCATTTAAAAAAATATATATCTTTAATAAAAAAAATACTCGCAACGAAAAAGTAATTTTTTAATAAAAAACTCGCTAACGTACAATGTTATTTTCTCGCTAGAAAAATATTGTAAAAAAAGTAATTTAACAACGAGTAGTAATTTTCATAAATATATTTATGAAAATTAAAAAATCTATAAAAGTGATTCCGGGACGCCCATCTGACATACTACTGCTGGTACTTTAGCGTAGTTTTAAAAGTGAGATAAAGTAGTTTAAAAAGTGAGATAACGAATATATATTATCTCGTTTAATAATAAAGATGGAGAGAACGATGGTTTTGTGCGAATGGCTTTTAGTCGGTAAAAAACTGCAAGTGTTGCAGAACGAGTGTGCGCAATGTTGTCTATTGCCCGATGCATCAATACCGTATTCGTCGAGGTCAGAGAATACCTATTCCATGTAAAATATGTAAAAATGGAACCGGAAGCAACGAAAAGAATGCGCAAACGTGCTCCACGCAAACGTGCTCTATCAGCAAGACAATGTGGGTAAGTTTTCAACGCTAGAGGGTTACGATGTGCTCGAAGAGAAGAGTATGTGCAATTTCTTTAGATAACTTCTTTTCGGACACGCAAGGTGGTAACAGCGTATTAAACCAATCTAGGCCACAGTCCCCGCCCACCCTTAGCAATGCTGACAAAAGCCAAGTGCGTGACCGACATGACAAAAGTTGTCGTGGAAAGGGTTAATGCCTTTCAACTGACTGACTGGAGCAGTGTATTCTGATGAGCAGGAACATCACCAATGGGAAAACCACGTAAAATTGCCATTAACTGTCTGCTGCTATAATTACTGGGTCTCGAAAGTCTGCCATTAGCCTATTGGAGGTTTAAAAAGAGAATATTAAACATAAACCCCAAAATAAATCAATTAGAGAGGGGGTCAGGACCCCTAGACACCCCCTCTATGGAACCGCCTCCTCTATGCAACCGCCCCTGCATAGACCAAGTTTTGGTGAAAATGCTAAACTTACTGCTTGCAAATGAAGATCACTGCTAAGACTATGGCGATCAAGACGATGACGGAAATCACCACAGCAATGGCAATAATGAACCCGTTGTTGGCGGTAGAAGGCGGCAGTGTCTCCTCCTTCCCGGCTTCCACGCTGTACACGGTCACGTTCAGCTCGGATAGAGCACTGGTAATGTTGCCCGTGTTTTCTTCAATGGCCTTGAGGAGGATATTCTGGTCCATGTACGTTTCTGGTGATTAGAGAAATAATATTGTTATTGGTATTAGGCCTATCCAGTGCCGTAAAATTAATGTATTTGTTGTAAAGGATTTCATCGAATAAATAACACACAATTATCTTGCTAATATTAGTGACAAATGAAACAGTATAATACAAACGCAACTGATCGTCGCATGTGGATTAGTTCCACGTATTGTATGCATGTTATAATAATAATAATAATAATAATAATAATAATAATAATAATAATAATAATAATAATAATAATAATAATAATAATAATAATAATAATAATAATAATAATAATAATAATAATAATAATAATAATAATAATAATAATAATAATAATAATAATAATAATAATAATAATAATAATAATAATAATAATAATAATAATAATAATAATAATAATAATAATAATAATAATAATAATAATAATAATAATAATAATAATAATAATAATAATAATAATAATAATAATTAAAAAAAATTATACATCGTCTTTGAAGAATTGTGACATAAGATGAGTGTTAAGCATCGACTTAAATATAGTTATACTATGACAGGATTTGGGTTTAGTTGGAAGATGATTCCAGAGGTGCATATCGATTAAAGAGACAAGGTACCAGGGTTCCTCCATGGGCATAGCCGTAACTCATGTTACCCGAAGACACCACAGACATAATAGTAATGTCTGTTTTTTTTTATTTCGCTTTGTTTTCTTTGTATATGTTTGTTGTATAGAACGTTTTATGCCACTATTGGAAAACCTATGCATCCATTTCATCTTGTTCATACATGTCACCCACGCAAATACTTTGTCCCTTTAATTTTCCATAAGCAACAACAGGTAAGTTTTGTTTTCATGCTGAAGCGCCAAGAATTTCGAGGAACAAAATAATAAATGAATAAATAAAATGTAAAAAAAAATCGACTGCTTACGGGCTCTATCGTAGGTACATACCGTCAACAGCCGCCCTCCGATGAATCTCGTGCGACCACGTCCATTCCGTCAGGATTTCAGTATCCCGTCGTTTGCGAGATAAACTCCCACCGCTGTCGCAGAGCTCCGTATTAGCCGGTGGAGTTGCCAGGAGCATCACCCGCAAGGTGGGCCTACCGTCGACAGTTTGGCTGGACTCTGGGTAGCCGGTTGCTACGACAATGTGGGCTTCAGTGACGTATGACAAGGTACCAAATCTGTATGGATGGCAAGCATCATTAATGTATTGATATTATTTACTTTGATTTTTCACTCGTACAAACCTTGGCATAATTTCTATCTGGTATACCCATACATCATCATAATATTAAATAACTAGTTTGATAATTATTTCGTACTTCCTTACTGAGTGTATTAAGTATGTTGAATTGTAATGCTTTGAAAATAAATCTCATTTGATGATTTCTATTTTAAGATCTACAAACTTTTTGTTGTCATACAGAAAATGTAGTTAGTTATGAAATTCTTGCGTCAGGATATTAATTGATTTGAGTTTTGCTCTATACGGTATGTATGTAGAGCTGTATACTCTTTCCGATTGTCTGCGGAAATAAACCTAGTAAGCAGGAGGTCGTGGGTTCAATTCACGCCCAGGTCGCCTGTCGCCTGGCTTTTACCCAGTGTATATAATACGCAAGTTTCTTACGTAATTTTGATTCCCTTTCCTGGACAGCACTGTTCGAAGGCATCACCGTTGCAATATGACGTCAAGATATAGGCAATGACGCGGAGCAAATAGGGTTCAATTTGATCCCACTGTATGCATCATGGGTAACAAAATACAAGATAGTTTGGTTATTAACAGAGTTGTAGCTGCCGAGACTCCCATGACGCACCAAAAATTTGAGCGCTTTGTGTATTTCAGCTTCGGCTGCGGGGGTGTGTTTGTTAGTCTGGCTTCGGCCCTGCATGTTAGTTTGGCTTGGCTACGACCTCGCTTAGTTATATGTTTGTTCAGTGTTAGTGAGGCAGGAGGGCTCGAAACCCTACGAACCTAGGTGCGATGTGATCGCCCTGCCTCGGGAGCCAGTCTAGTCTCGGACCAATTGGTCTCGAATATTTGTTGGTCTCAAAAATCGAGACCAAGGAAAAGCTTGTTATAAAATGTAAGCTTTTGCATTGCGATTAGCTGTGCATCATAAATTATTATTCATCCTAATCTTACCGATACATGTGAAAAGGTACAGTTCATTATCGAAAGTTTTATATTCCCTCGTTTATATAATTCCACTAGGCACTAACACTCAACGAATTAATTTACTTCTCCTTGCATAAATATGATTATTTTGAAAGGGATCGGGTTGAAACTAGAGCAGTATATAAGACAAGTTTCCTCATCTTATAACATACGGCCTAACAAATCACTTTAAATCAATAATAAGGCGCTTTACACTATACCAGAGGTGTTCATATTGGGCAGCTTACCAACTACAAAACACCATTGCGTAATACATTTGACACCACAGGTGTTCTTTTAACACCGCAGTGTTTGCAGGGTAAGGACCTGTGAATAGTGAACCTCAAGTTCCACCCCAAAAATATCAGTTCCCCCAGTGCCTCCTCCTACTGAACGAACTCTAGTTAAGCTAAAATTGCACAATCGACAAACAATATACAGGGAATAAAGCAATGTGTAAGAACTTACATTCGTAATACTGGCCAAAAGTGTCACTACAACCCCAAATCGTGCTTGTTTGCGTTCATCTGATATTAAAACAGCGAAAATAGATCATTGTTTTCCGTTTCCATTGTTTAACGGTATTATATAAAGTAATGATAAGGGACCTTAGCCAATCTCGCCCACTAACCCCCACTCGGAACAATCTAAATTCTCACCCGCAAAAATTGTTGTCCTCACTATTTTTTACTCCAAGTCTCCTACAAGACCTTTAGAAAAACCTTAACAATAGAAGCCTGCCACACCAGTTTGATGTAACCGCTTTGCCTGGCTGGGCACTGTCGGCCCAACGTTAATCTGTCCACACAATGGAAAGGCTTAATTGGCAATTCAAAAGGTTTATTATGCCCTGCAGGAACACTCTTTTGTCAATGGATTAGGGAGTTAACAATGGAACGTTTTTTTGAGGACTGCAGCTTCATGGCTGCTTTGCGGGCGAGGTTGGCGAGGGTCCCCTAAGAAATAATTATTGTTAAGAAATCCTTCTGTAAAAAGGGTGGGCAAGTGTAGGCACTCTCTGACCATTTAAAAGGATAAAGGTCAAAGTACACTAATGTCTGACCTGTGATCATTCTGATTTACGCAATTACAGACAAATTAAGTAATGCACGTAAAAGAACCCAGAACACTTATCGTGGAAGGGGTTTACCCCGGTGTTTCTGGTTCACATTGCAAGCGCCCTTGTTTACAGGTTTCCTCAGGCTTTCGAGCTTACAGTGCTTAAGTGCGCTTTTCTGAGGCATCCCTTGGTTTCATTACCAGAAATGATTAATAATAATAATAATAATAATAATAATAATAATCTCTTGAGAAAATTGTGTATAATAGAACGATCAAATTTCTAAAAAAGTTCAATCTAATCTGTGGCAGCCAGTATGGTTTCCAAAACAATCATTCTACATCTTCAGCACTGATTGACATAACCAAGAAGGTAATCGATGCTTTCGAGGACAATACATAATGCCATGGGGATTTTATGGACTTATCCAAGGCATTTGATACTATTGCAGAAGTTTGATTATTATGGGATCCGTGGAATAGCACATGAATGATTCGAAAGCTATCTTAACAATCGTTTCCGTGTGTCAAATAAAATATTTATATTTCTGACTTCAAAACAGTTACTGAAGGATTCACCAAGGGTCTCTCCTCGGACCATTACTTATTATTCTGTACATCAATGTTATTTCAGTTATATCTGATTTATTTTAATTTATTCTTTATACAGATGATACTCATATGTTTTCTTTTTGATAAGAACCTGTTTGCTTCGTTAGCATTCGGTTAAGGTATGTGAGTGGCTGAAAGCCAACTGACTCTCTCTAAACATTAAGAAATGTAATTTTATGATTTCCCATAGTAAAAGTACGCACTGTTATATTTCCAATCTGACTGATCAATTGTTAAATGAACCTATTCAACGTGTTGATAAAACTAAGTTCCTTGGAGTGACGATTGACAGCAAGTTGACATGGAATCATCACATTGATGAAATTGCTAGTAAGGTATCTAAATCCACTGGCATTATGCATAGATTCAAACACTAGATTCCATCAAGAGTTCTCCGTACACTTTATTGCTCTCTTATTCTCCCGTACCTGAATTATTATAATTGTAGTCTGCGGAAACACATTTCGTAGACACACTAACAAACTGTTCATTCTTCAAAAGAAAGCCATTCGTTTAGTTTCCAGAGCTCATTATATTGCTCAAACGAATTCTCTATTCAAAGAACTCAAACTATCAACCTTGAAAACATTAATATATACCGGTATATATCATATGAACATCTTCATTTATCAGAACTTCAACCAACATTCATCTTTCAAAACACAAGACACAACTTTTTCAACACACAGTTCGATATACTGGCAAATATTTAATAGAAAGATCGTCTACATTTGCCTTTGAGATAATCGATTATATTGAGGGTAAGAGCACAGTGTTTTTCTGAATTTGTACCTCAAAGGTCAGAAAACATTGATCTATGACCTTGGGTATTATGGTCAGAACATACTGACCTCTGACCGCGTTCAGATTATTCTCTTTCTGCAGTGTAATTTTGTATAATAACGGTCAATGCAAACTGACCGAATTCTCAAGTTAACTGAATGATTATTTTCATACCAGACATTTCCAAAACAAAGACAAAAATAAGCTATACAATTATACCAATTCTCACTCGGTGAAAATTAAAATCGCAGTAGTTAAAGTCAGTGTTTATCTGATTCCTATTGTTCATCCTATTCTGGTAACAAAGACGAGCTGCTACATGGAACAAAAACGCCGACTCAAGGAACAATGAGGACGCTACTCCCTGTTTTGTGAATATAAAATCAGGCTGGACAATAGAGTTATATATAAGAACTAGAGGGCGCAGTCGCTATGTCGTGTACGTTACGGAGCCGTGCCACTGTGGAGACACGGCCGCCATTTTCAAAGTGGACAAAATGAATGAGAAATGCCCGAATGTGCCCACAAAGCAGCGCGTTATGCTATGGTCTCTGAAAAACGGGCGGCCGTTTAAAGTTGATTTTCATGAATTATATCGTTTGTTTTGACCTGAATGAAATATATAGTTAGTAACATTATTTACCATTGATTAATTTACCGAATAAAATGGTAGAAAATGCATTTTAAAATTATAATTTCTCGTCGCCCGATTATCCCCGGTGTGTAATACGGTACATCTACACTCGGTTAAAACACTTTGCCAGCGCTACTGTCGCTCACTATCCCGACAGTCATAGTAAAACCTATTTCCTGATTGTAAGTTGCAAAGTACACCAAACATTGACACACAGAGATCATTTGGCATCTTCATCAAAATAAATATTCTTATTTATATTCAACAAATTTTGATAAAACAATCATTGTAGCAGGCCTGCCTTTCCCTACCTGTGAACAATATTTAGCAAATGAATAAACATGTTATAAATTCGTAAATAAATAAATTTAAAAAAATAAAAAAATATACATTGACAAATGTAAAGAATCCTGAAAAATGGGTAGTGGGACTGAGGGTTAGAGGGCAGAGGACAAAGCCCCTGAATATTTAATATTGGAGGATTACACACTCTCCACATCCCAACAAAGAAACTAGAGGTTTGGGAAAAAATACAGGCTATTTCTTTCTTTCCTTGAGGAAAAGGGAGATTTGTAAAATACTGAGAAATCACAGGCCTGTAAAAAAACTTGTTGAAATAGTTTTTAAATAAAAAATTAATTAATCAATACGCCAATAAATAATTAAATAGAAAAAAATATATAATACATAATTTAATTAAGAAATTAATGTATTTAGTGTAAACCAACTCAACAAATATTATTTAAATGATGAAAGTTAGTGGCTGACTGTAACCTTTGATATTGTTTGCCAGCATGCTACGCCTCACCCTCATTATTGTCGTCCCATATTATAAATAGAGAAGATATCAACATATCCCCATATTGACGATATTCCAAAAATATTGCTGATATTAAAAAATATATAGCCGATATCAAATATATTATTTGTTTAATAAAAATATCGCGGATGTTTGTTTAAGGCAATTGTTATGTGATAAATTGTCGCCAAATTTCATGTCATATTACTTGGTAATTTTAATGAAGTTACATCACTGTGAAGAACTAAAGAAGTTCTAAATCACAGCGGCGCCACACATTTTCCAAGGACAGTACCATTAATATGAAAATGGCATCATTTGAAAGTGGATATAATGGGCTACATCATGAGGGGGTCAGCTGAGAATTGCCAAAACATAAAAGGAGTGCGGTCTACATGTACATTTGGGCAATAAGTAGAACAGTTGATGACTTTAGATATAATATTTTTTATTATGTAATAATTTTATTTATAAACCGCTTGGGTTCTGCTAGTTGCTGTTCAACAATATCAGGAAATGCACTGTACTCATGTTCATTCAAGACAAGGTCAGATGGAATTTTCTTTTGTGGTGGTTGAGACATGGAATCAGCACGGAAGGGTCTTTTCTGAGGCATGGCTCTCTTTCGTTGTTTTTCCTGCTTATAGGTTGGATGTGATGGAAACACTGTCTGAACTGCTTGCTCAAGTAGCTTATGATGGCTCCCTTTGTGGTCATCTCTTGGATGAATTCCTACATGAGTAATAAACACGTGAAATATTTGTCTGTTATTATACACACCAAGTTATCAAAATCTATGGCTAAATATTTCATTTTCTGCCATACTGGTAAGGCTAAATGTGAGGTGAGAGATGGAACAAATTTTTTACAGCCCCTTGAATACACTATTGGTCCGTACTGAATGGGTGTTAAGTTGATGATACGAAACCTCACTTGAAATATTTCTACCTGATGTATTTATATTGTTTTTTGAGAAATTAGTAAAAACAAATTATCAAATCTACAAAAATTAATTCATGTCTCAACGAAGTATAAATTTCACAAACAGAATTAATGCAAAAATTACTGATCTAAACATACTTTTACCATTTTCTCATATACTGCAATAAAATGAGTTAACTAAAACTTTCACAGGTTGGTATATCATACTGATTCTCTTTATAAATGTATGAAACTATTTACATCTCAGGCGTAAATCCTAGGGGGCTAATGGTTCATAGGATCACCCCATGCGGTAAAAATAGTAATAAGCAAATAATTCATCCCAAAAAAAGGGGGGAGGGGGGAGTTTAAAATATTGTTTGTTTGTTTCTTTGTCCATTTGGGTGTCAACAATTAGTTGTGGGATTATGATTGGTTGTACACTGCAGTACTTTGTACATTATGTACACACATGGTCTTAACGTTAGGCTTACCTCGTACGTAATCTTTCTTCAGAAAATGCTCGCTGTATACATGTGGTTTACAGTGGGCTGGAAGTTGTCTCAACTGATGTTGGCTAGCCATTTCAGCAACAAGTTGGGGGTCTTCGAGAGGGAATAGATCTGAGAGTATCAAAAAAACGAACAAATGTTCAGTCATCATGCCTCTTCATCAAAACTTTATGGGTTTGACATTCTTTTGAACCCCCAGACCACCGGACAGATGAGTCATGACAAACAAATTATAACTGAAAAAAAAAAAAAAAAAAGTAAAACATAAATTACCGTTACAGAGTTGCTTTCTTAATCTTGTTTTCATTTCTGGGAGGTTTGAAAATGAAAACATTTTTAACATGGGAAAAATGTAGAATACAACCGCTACTTTTCTATCCAAAAGTATGGCAAATGTCACAGATTTGGGAGGATTGGTAACGATATTTCGAGTAATAAATGTATGCACAGATAATCTAGTGATTTTGTCCATTTTGTCGTCTGCTAACTTTTTAACGATAAAGTAAAACGACTAAAAAGAGCTAAAAAAAACTAAAAGTAAAAACACACACTTAGTTTAGAATATTGTGCAAAAGTGGCTGGTGAGTTCCACATTCTTTCCAAACAGCCTTTGTTTAATAATACCTATGAAATACTCACTTTTCCACAGTTGCTGCGATTTCTGCAGCCATAACATGCTGTCTTACGCACAACCGATGTTCAAAGTTGCCCATTAGGAAATGGCGGCCGTGTGTCCTTGTCGGCACGGGGTCACGTGATATGTGCGCCCGCTAGTTCTTATATATAACTATGGGCTGGACGTATCCCACTTCCTACATAGGTTTAAAGATCAATACATTTAACTAACTATAAAATACACCCCAATAAAAAAAATGTATCTTACGTTGGCACTTATCGCCCTGGTATTCCGATGTACAGGTACACTTGCAGGTTAATTTGTCGAAAGTCCCACCATTGGAGCAGACAACAGACGGGCAATTCGTGGTGGGTGCCACACTTGTAGCTATAGGATTGGTTGCTGGGGGATTAGTTACCAGGGCATTGGTTGCCGGGGGATTAGTTACTGGGGTGTTGGTTGCTGGGGGATTAGTTACTGGGGCGTTGGTTGCCGGGGGATTAGTTACTGGGGCGTTGGTTGCCGGGGGATTAGTTACAGGGGCGTTGGTTGCTGGGGGATTAGTTACCGGGGCGTCGGTTGCTGGGGGATTAGTTACTGGGGCAT
>CM055822.1:36971593-37026544 GCA_029582265.1 Zoroaster sp. YZ-2022 | reverse complement strand
GTTGTGCATTTGAATAGAAGGAACAACAATGGTCATTGAAAATATATATATTTTTGCCAACAACAAAAATTCTCTGGTTTCTGGTCGCGTACATCTCGCCTCAGATCCGCAAGTCTGCACTTTATTTTTCATTATTATTATTATTTAAAATATTTTTTAAATATTTGTGTATGTTTTTATTAATTTATGTTTTATTTTGTTTTTTGAAGAGTTTTCTTTATACCCATATTCAGTAGTGCTATGGATGTGATTATATCTGACTACACTGTACGTACATTTTTAGCTTTATCTCATGAACTGAAAAACGTAATAATTATTTGATACAAATAGAGTAAGCATACTAGGATAGAAGCAATGTTGCCAACAGAGTGTTTACCATTGGTAACAAGTCTCTAAATGCATCCTTTCTTTTTACGAACGGCGCCATATGTTTGAGAACCAACCTGCGAAAGTTTCAGCTTATTATGAGAGTACAACAAATAAAAACAAACAACAAAAATAAAATGCGTTCTAGAAATAGATTCAATCCGGATTTGAATTTGTTTACACACTTTTCAAGTCTTCTTAGATATACTAAAATGTCAAACGGAATATTCCTCCTATGATGTTTTCACACGATTACCATATTGTAACCATGTAAGCTTTTAAAGGGACAATATCGTCACGATCATCAGGGAATTGGATCGGAGTGTTAGTTTTAGATAACTAAAATAACATTTGACTCTAAAAATGTTTTAGTTGTACAAAAACACGTCTGAAAATGGACTTGTCCTGGAGGCTTTTTTAGCCAATTCGTAAAAAGACATACTGCTCATTATGTATTCAAATCACATGCGCCACGTGGGTATAGGGCCGAGCAAAGTCTCTAGTTTCTGGACTACGTGCGCGTCGTCTCAGACCTGCGCGTCGGCATTTTAAATTTTTCCCTCTTTTTTTGCTATGAAACGATGTCCAATTGCAGCCAACATTTTTCACATAGGGGGTATGAACGTTTGCCCGATTTGTGAGGCCTCTCTTAGCCACCATACTTTGTGTATGGGACATTTGGTTCCGGCGTACAATGTATCACGTATATCCCTGTTGGCAAAAAAAATGGCCGAAAAAAGGGGGAAAAGCCGCGTTTTTTGGGCCAACCGTGTTGTACGCGTTTCGTATAGTAGTTGATAAATCTTTCGATAATGTTCTACTGTAATTTTGTCGTTATTATCAGGAATTGTGTTTTGGATTTGGGTCATAATGTTTGATAGATCAGAACCATGCTAATACTGTGTGCTGTTAAAGGCTCATCTAGGAACGGATTCAGGAATTCACTGAAGTCAACTTTCACAGGTTTCCATCCAGAAATGTAGTGACCCGACGAGAGTGGGTTCCGGCTTCCAGCCGTCTGGCTGTAATTTATTTACAGTCTTCAGTAAAATGGGCACTGCATATACAAGCTGAATTTGGCATAAAGCCGTCATTTACCAGTCAGTGTTTAGGAGACGATCTACGTTTACGTGGGCAAGCCATCGCTTCGTCATCGTTTTCTCTTTAGCACCATCCGCAACGGCTGGGCCAATGGGTCCGCTAGCTCCGCTGACAACCACCGCGGGCCCAACCGCTACTCGGTCAACATCCACCTCTTCGGTACTATCTACCAGGCTGGTTTGACTGCCATCAAAGTTACTTTGAGTGTGACGTGTCGCTTAGAATTCCAAAATCCTCTGTAACGAATTAGACAACAGTTAATTTGGTTACCTGTTCAAACCTCGGTGTCTCAGTGTTATGGTGATGGTGATAGTTGTTTTCGGTGACAATGAGTACGAGTACGTGTACAGACAAATTTTACTCCAGTACGAGTTAGTACGAGTAGGCCTATACTACAATTCTGCTGAAGGGACCCGCCGAATCAACTATAGCATTTAATCCAACTTGGACTCAGCGATAAATTTGGAGACAATTGCATTCGATTCGACGATGTCAGCATCTAACCAAAATTAATATAATATTTTGGATAAAATGGATCAAAAGAGAGCGTCTGTATATTACGGTTATTTGACAGCTTAAAATGAAATAATATATATAATTTACAATTTTTTTTATTAATCATCCTAAAAACATTTTCTGCCCAAAGTGCTCTCATATTACAGATGTTTCATTATTGTTTTTACACATTTCTGATGATAAAGACTGAACTGAAACGTTTACAGAATGATTGTCTTGGGTATTATATAGATTCAAGTACGCGTACCCATAGAAGGTTCCATGAACCTTCCCTTTAAAATCTCGAACCAAAAAAAGTACTACGGTAACATCAAAATGGTAACAACCCCATGCAGAGTTATTTATTCCGGGGTAGAGACCATTACCAAGCATTGATCTTCCATTTATGCCTAAATCGTACGGGCGTCGATCTATGGGGGACGAGGGACACACATAGTATTATAAAGAGGGTCAAGGTACTATCGCTGCCCTATTCAATAACAGTGCCCTATTCAATGTCTAACAATATGTGCCCTCAATATTTCATGCACGGTGCGAATACACTCCCATGTATTCACCTTAACTGTCTTTTAACTTTATAGAGAGTCTTCAGGAGAGCAGAAAAGCAGATGTCCACTTACGGACAAAATGTTCAATCTGCTTTTCGGCAAGTAAAAATGTATGTTTTTCCAAAACGATCGATCTGCTTTTCGGGTCGAGGAAACGCAATATTATAGCAATGTCATTATACCGCCAGTGAAGTAGAACAATTTAAATGAGCATTTATGAAAAAAAAAAATTTGAAAAGTTCAATCTGATTTTCTGCTTCCAGAATGTGCAAAAAATATAAAAATGCATATTACGAAAACGTAAATTTTGTTTTTTGACTATCAAAATAGCGCAAAACGAGCTGTCAACGTTTGATCCTTAATAATACAGACATATCTAGGCCCAATACAAGGCTATATAGCTGGCTGACACACTTCATAATGAAGCCGTAACCTGCCCCATTTTGGATTCTGAGCTGCAAGCGCCACGCGGTGGTGTCCCACAAACCTGTGTCCAAACTTGTATAGTATACGCGGGTACAGGTTTCAATTTTTCAACGATTACTTCAATACACGATAGGACAGTTGGTAACCAAGGTAAATTGCGTTCGTGCTAAATTGACTGCATGTGGCGCTCAACTGGCACCCACTGATCGGAGGGGGCGTGCTTCAACCGCGAATTGGACATGCATATGGGGTGTTAAAAGTTAAAAGCAAAGATGTTGCCCTGATTATGTAATACCTTATCCCTCTCCAATTTGATATTGGGTCCGTTGCTGAACTAACAGGATAATTAGAAAGACCAATGACCTGGATAGCCTTTCTGGCAGGGGAATGCATCAGTCAAGATAAACTGAATGCTGCAAACTGTGTCGGACTACACGATGAGACCAACCCTTTTCCATTTTCAACATATCCGATAAAATGATCCGCTAGACACAATTTATGGGGTCGCGTGCAATGTGCGCGTACCCACATATAAATACAAATAAATACATAGGCATAAGTACATAAGTACCCAAGTTAAATCTCCTGGAAAATAAACAAGAGAAATGTGTGCAAAAATAGACAGTCTGAAAAACATGCACTCCATTCGAATTATAACAGGACCAAACTAGGAAAACAATGTACACATGATATCTCTTTTAAATAATGAGGAAGAGGAGACATATACAAATTGTCACATTTGCCAGTTTTATATATTATTGTTTCTTATATCAGTTGTATCTAATCTATTTCATGTTTTTTTTAAATTTAACATAGGCCTAACATTTCACATCAGCTGATGTCTTAATTGAATTATTTACGTTATTCTCGCGATAGTTCTTTCTAAGAGAAAAACACAACCGGAATTCTGCCCCCTCCAAAATATTCCAATCAAAAAAGGAAATTGTTTGCAACCCTAACCCGCTCCTCCCCCTTGGCTACAAACGCACTAGATAAACCCTTTCATCTCTAAACCCCCAAATAGCCTTTCTGGCGGGCCCCGCGCGAAGCACAAGTGCCCGCTAGTGGTTGTGTACATGTTGTGTGATCTCTATTAAACTGTCAGTATAATAGAGATCAGTGGTTGTGTCCGTCAATTAACATCAAAGATGGTGCATAGACAGCATCCTTACAGGAGATGTGAATAGCGCCCTCATGTGTTAATAGGGCATGAGAAATAACGGTCCAAATGAGAGTTTTTGAAACCGGCAACAACGTATGAACACAAGATATTTCCCCCTTCTGAAAACACAGTCTGAATTGTCAAAGTGATTGAGATAGCCAGGTTGTGTTCTGATACGCTGAGACCGACGTGGAGCTTTGGGTGGTTGATCAGAGTCGTCGGTTGGTAAACAGAACTATTCAATGTGTTCCATCATATTGGTCTGTTGACTTGTGAGTTGGAATCAGTCTACCAGTTCCATCCGCAAGTTTGGAGGTGTGAGGGCTGAACTTTCGGCTAATCTATTTTGGAGGCGGAAGTGACGATGCAAGTTTGTGACCACGGTTTGGGCGCTAAACTTTAACCCATTCTCCGTTCTTTAGTTGAGATTTTTGAGGGCGTAGTACCGAGAATGGCGACTGAGGAAGTTCTCGAACTGGTCAGACACAAATGGTGGTCCATTGTATGTGATTATAACCTATGGGAGGCTCCACTTCGTGAACATGAGCATGATAGTAACGATCGTTGATGAGGTCACTGAACTTGTTGAAATTTCTGGCCACTTGGAATACAGGTCATGTAGTACAAAAACGAAACGGTGGTTTTGTGTGCAGCTGATTCAACTGCAACAAAGATATTCAGCTGCAGTTGTTGCCATGGTTCTTGTAGCTATGGTACTGGTCGGATGTTTGTGGTCTTGTCGCTAAGAGTGCATTTTCTTGTGCATGTCAGTTCCAGGCCACCATACTGAATCGAGACATTGCTATTTCATGTAGACAAAGCTAGGGTGTCCATCATGTGCCAGAAACAACACGCCGTTGAAGTGATTTCGATATTACTGCTCTATCACCGTGAGGTAAGAAGCAATCGTCTATGGAATTTTGCTTCGGTCACTCTGTCTGGAGGAAGTGGAACACCTGCTGGAGCATATCGCACTGTGATTCGGTTTTGAGTTCATTGCAGGATGCAATATTTCTGATGGACTGAATGATGATAGATTTGTCAAATGTGTCGCCATCCGCAAACAGGTCAGTACCAGAGTCCGTAACATTTGTCAAGCGGCTGAGCATGTCGGCTACCGTACTTGATTGCGACTGCCAGCGATGTACTGTACATCAGAGTTATATATTGGTGAAGGCGGCCGGATCATCTGCTTATCCGTAGTGGTCTATGCTCCAACCCAGTCGTAGCAAGGAGTGTAGTTAACCCTTGGTGGTCCGTACGGAGGTAAAATTTCCTTCCATTGTTAGTGTTCGTATGTATAGATGCAAGCGAGTGCTTCGTGTTCTCCTGTAGAGTATTTACGGTGGGCAGCCGAGAGCGTGCAAGAGGCGAAGGCGACTGGACGAGCCTAGGATTTTGCCCATGCCCAAGGGGTGTCATTGCGCTGCAACGTGTGAACGCGAAATGCAAGGTTCGGCGATGTGCGCGTAGTGCGGGACGTGCCGAGAAACGACTTTCTTCCCGAGGCTCTCACTACCTGGGTGGAGATTGTTCCGTGCTTGTTGTCTTCCGCAGGTATTATTATATATTGTAAACTTTGTTCTGTTCTCTGTCCAGATGGTTTTGTTGTCTGTGGTCTGTTCCAGATCCACTGTCCGCTCGTTTGTCTCCTTGTTTGTCTGTTTGTTTGTTATGTTGTTTGTTCTTTTCAGAACTAATTACTATTCAGTTGAGAATTTCACACGGTGTCACCGCAATTAGTCTTACTTATATTGTTTGTTTGTTTGTTTTTGTGTATGTTGTTTGTTCATATATGCTGTCCACTTGTTTGTTTGTTTGTTTATGCTTGCTTTTTAGTCTGTTCTTGCTTTTCTTTGTTTTACTGCGCAGACGCAGTTTGAAAAGCCTCTCGACAAGCGCTAGTGAGCTTTTTAGGCATTCACGCAGGCCTGTGTTTTGTGCAATATTTGTTTTATTTGTTTTGTCTGTTTCTATAATCTTGTGCTTTTCTGTCATTTTGTACACTTGTTATATTGTGTGTGTATGTCTTGTTTGTTTTGTGTCTTCATTTTGTCTGCGTGTTTCTCTTTGGTTGTTTGTTTGTCAGTTTCTTTGTCTCTTTATAGTTGTTTGCTTGTATTTTGTTTTTATTAAGTTTAAAGGCTAGTTTGGTGTATAAATTGTTATGAATTGAGATGTTTATGTTTAATTTTAAATTATTGATGAATTATATATTTTTGTATTACTGTCTGTAAAATGATCTAAATAAAAACAATAACTGCATGAAGTCGCTGGTCATGTTCTTCCATTGTCCGTCCATGGACAAAGATATCGTCAAGCAGGTTTGAATGATAGCATTGTGATGACAATCTTCTGAAACTGATGGGACTCCAATTTAAATACATCGATTTCGGAGTTGGAGTACGCGTGTAGATTGGTAGCTACAGGCTGCAGTTGACGGTGTGTGAAGAGTGTTTTGTAAACAGCCTCGTTTAAGCTACAGTCCCACCACCCCGCTAATATGCCGCAGAGAGGCGTTAGATGCCGGCATCAGGAAATAAAATGACCGTGGTGTAGCGTCTATTAACGTCTCTTAACGCCCTGATTTGTCATTGCAGTCCCACATACACGGCATACATACGGTATACAGCCGGCTTACAAGCACGTTAGAGGGAGGCAGACCCACGCTAGCGGGCGGCAGAGAGACGCTAATTGGCGTTGGCACTGCGCAGAGGGAGGCAAACAGGCGTTAACAGCCCGCGCACGCGCGTTAGAGGCCGGCAGACCTACGCTAGAGGGCGGCATACCCTCGTTAGGGGGCGGCAGACCTACGGAACAGCCCCGCTAGATGGCGTGGTGTGGCGAAGTGTATAAAAAGGGCCGTCCCATAGCGTCGGTCTGCCGTCCCATAGCGCAGTAATGCCTCCCTGATGCCGTCTCTTTAGAGTTCCGCGCCATACCACGCAACAAGGCGGCAACAACACGCTGGAAGGCGGTGGACCCTCGCATGATAACGGCAGACCCTCGCTAGATGGGGGCAGACCTGCGTTAATAGGCGTTAATAGGCGGCAAGCAAAAGTTCGCCGTTCACCCCCGCAATTATAAAACATTTTTATAATTTCGGGGACGGTTGCCGGCATGTGGCGTTACATGGCGGCGACCTACGTTGACCTGCGTTAAGAGCCGCAGCTAGACGGTGGTCCTGCGCTGATACACGGTGACCAGGCCGGCAACAAATATTTGCTCTGCCGGCATCTAACGGGCTCGCTAACGGGGTGGTGGGACTGTAGCTTAAATATTGAGACCATGGCTTTGAGATCAATGAAGAGGCGCGTATAGGCGTGCCGTCAATGGTTACATCACACTCATTTTGAATCGCCAGAACCGATGTGGGAAATGTCACTGTGCCAACCATACTGGCTTCATCACTGTCCAGGTTGTCCACACGTTGAATATGCTGTGATGAGCGACAACATTTAGCGAAGTGGCTGTTTCTACCACATGCATATCATTTATTTTCACGTGCGGGGCAGTTAGGACTCCGTGCTAAGTGTGATTTGTCCCCACAGTTGAAGCAGTGGAGGTTTATAGGCCCTTTAGTGGATGTGGCTTACTAGCCTTGGGCTCTGCTGTATTCTTCGCTTACGAAGAAAGCCTTACACTTGCGCTGTGGCAGAAGTATTAGTCTGTTACACAGGGGGAGCTGGAGACCTTATCGCTTTTGAATCGGAAAGTGCTGATTCTATTTGGATGGCCAGTTCAGTTGCTTTGTCCTAATAGTGAATATGTCAACCCTCCATTAGCAAACGTTCCCGAATACGAGGGATCGTATTTTGTGTGAATGCTCCAAAGTTACACGTAGGGACCATTTCAGTAAATGAAATAATATACCGTGTGATTCGTTCACAGTTTCCTTGCCCCCTTAGCCTTGGCAAAATCTTTCCATCATAATGCTTTTCTTTGACCCTACATTTTCCTCTTGGGCGCTTACCGCTTTCTCATAGGACTCGTCGTCAAAAGTACGTACAAAAACCCTTTATCCATCTCGGCCAAGAAATTGGAGGGTCCTTGGGTGTGGAGAGAATAGGTGGGGTGTAGGGAGGTTAATGTGCTTCATCCTCGTCACCAAAATATGTTGTGCACGCCGATCAACTGGCGAATAAGCCTTGTGCAAGTGACCCAGACTTTGACCCCTGTGCGTAGCGACTGTTACTATGCCACGTGATTCGGGGCAAGCTTTACGGCCGCGCCGGACGTAAACGATGCAACCATGCGTGTTTGAATAGGCCTTTATGTAGTTTCTAAAGAGTTTCGGTGACATGATTTTGCAGGAGTTTCTTTGCAACAAAAAGACGAAGTACATGTATTTCCGTGTTTTTTCTAACGTATAGTGGACAATCAAATACGTCAAAACAGCTGCATTAACTTTAGTTCTAAGGAAGTTAAACGTTATTAATGCGTTGATCATTGAGTTATATGTTGCAGGTACCAGACCACACACCGCTGCAGTATTGTTGGTTTCTAAGAAAAAGCGGAAAAAGCTTGCCCCGAATCACGTGACTGGCAACAGAGACTCGGCTGCTGACATCCGGTCACGAATAGTCTGGTGCGGGCGCACTATAAACTGATCTGCGGTATCAGTGTTACAGGGTTCCGAGCCGATATGTTAATCAACACGCAAAAGGCTTATTGAAGCAGGAGTGTAACTTGTCTCTGAACTTGATTACACAACAAAATCATACCCCCTGTTTACAGGAAGTTTGTGAACCCTGCACTAAGTATGAACACAACACTACGGAAGAAGTTAACACCACTGGTTTTTTTTTTCTCAGTAATAATTAGGAGTAAGGTTTGCGATAGCACATGTAACAGTCTTTTAAGAGTTGTAATAAAGTGTTGGTTCTGATAAGGACCGGTCATGACATAACTCGACTTCGATCGTCTTTGCTACCGTAAATATTACTCCTACTGTACTTCCACCATGCAAAGCTTCAAATCCTACTTAATGATTAGTCAGCGAGAATGGAGGATCGAGTCTCATCATTGTTGTTATTCTTCTGTTTATTTATTTGTTGTCTGTCACAGGTGTGGGAGGACACCCTTGCCACCATGGCCCAGCAGTACAGCGATATGTGTATATGGGCACATGGCTTTCCGGAGGTGAACATCAGCCCATTCAACCAACAGGGGCAGAATCTTTGGCTGGTAGGGCCCTCACGAGCTGACAGACGCCCTGACCCAGCAAGCCCTGTGTCCTCATGGTACAACGAGGATCCATTTTACAACTACACAGATCATCTTTGTCAGTCTGGCAAAGCGTGCGGACACTATACCCAGGTGAGGAAATATTTGTATGTAGGCGTGACATATTTTTGGGCTAAAATTAAGGGGGGTTCGTTGGGTTCATGAACGGGGGAGGCGGAAACTATACTAGATTAAGGCAATATCTACATAAAGGAATGATGTGTATCGGGCTAAAATTAACGTCGGAGGTGGGTTTTTGTGAGATTTATGTGTATAAAGGGGTCCAACGGGTTTGTACCTTGTACCTTGTAGATATAAACCCCCGAGGACTCCTCATGGGAGTATAAACTGGAGGTTTGATGAGGGTTTGTGCTTGTGCTGTGCTCGCGATCGTGCTGTGCTCGTAGCTCGTGCTCGTGCTCGTGATTTTGTGATCGTGCTTGTGCTTGTGAATTCACGCTCGTGCTCGTGCTTTCATGCTCGTGCTCTTGTATTTGTGCTTTTCGTGCTCGTGCTCCTGCTTTCGTGCTCGTGTATTTGTGCTTTCGTGCTCGTGCTCGTGCTCCTGCTTTCGTGCTCGTGTATTTGTGCTTTCGTGCTCGTGTATTTGTGCTTTTCGTGCTCGTGCTCCTGCTTCCGTGCTCGTGTATTTGTGCTTTCGTGCTCGTGCTCGTGCTCCTGCTTTCGTGCTCGTGTATTTGTGCTTTTCGTGCTCGTGCTCGTGCTCCTGCTTTCGTGCTCGTGTATTTGTGCTTTCGTGCTCGTGCTTGTGCTTTCGTTTTGGGGAGGGGGCTATATGTGACTGTTTGTATAGTTATGGCTATCACGGTAATTACAAACAAAATCCTGTTGGGTGTTAACACTATTCACTCAAAGTAGCTTCTACACAGAGAAATAATTATGTGATATTACAATTCGGCTTATGGATGTACCGACCATGTTTCACCGGCAATTTCTGGAAACTCATGTTTTCATTGGAACATTGATAATTAATTTTTAAAGCGAAAACATAATATTATACTAGTGGAGAAATGTTAATGCATATTGCATAAAGTAACTAATTTTTAATGTTATCAACTTTTTAAATGTAGAATGGCCTAACATCTTGCTTATAGTGAATGGTTTAAATAAATCTGTATTATTAACATTTCTGGAGGTTTATGAAGAATTCCGTAGAAGCATAGCACCTAACAGACTTGTACAGGCGCCCGTGACTTCACCACTCGCTAGTTTTGTTCTTTTTCGGGCGCCTTGACTAAGGGACAGCAAAACTGCAGCTATGAGGATATAAATTAAACCAAACCTGTACAAGTCACATCACCATATTACCGTATCTTAAGTTCTGTAAAAAAAAAAAAAAAAAAGGATTACTGCATTACATCCTCTCCCCCACCTTCATTCAAATATCATACCTTTTACTATGTTGCTGTAATGCTCTCTGCTGTCATTTTGTATAGTTTGCATCGGAAACTCTTCCCTGGCATCCGTTGATAGTAGAACGGAGCCAATAAGGTCGGGTTTATGATGCATTTTAATCCTCAGCTGGTTTGGGCTAAAAGCTACGCGGTCGGGTGTGCCATGTCGTTCTGTCCAACAGCTACTCACCTGACTTCAACTAACGTCTGGATTGTAGGATGTCACTACGGTGTAGCGTAAGTCAATTGTTCTAAACTTTGTTCTAAACTTCCGGGTCAGATAAATGGACGGGCTTAATTTCTGATTGATGCCGAAATTGGGCGAAAGTGAAGTCATCGAGTAAAATACGTACAACAAAAATACGCATATGCTTCAGGTATACTGTCATGCGCATATCAAACATAATCATCAGCAAGATCAACCACACGAACGGACCGCACTTCGAACAGAATCTGAAACAAACCGAGTAAATAGGGTCCAGTTTTGACATTGTTTATAAAGTGTGTGTGTGTGTGAACGTGTACTTGATTCGTTGTGGGGTCCAAAACACAATGGAACAATTGGACCCCACAAGGTAACTATAGAAAATCTTGTACCCCACAGGAGAATTATAAGGAAAAGGGATAATAGAACGAACAAAGGAATACCCCACAAATCAATGTGTGTGAGGGTGTATGTGTGTGTGTGTGAACGTGTACATCATTCGTTGTGGGGTCCAAAACACAATGGAACAATTGGACCCCACAAGGTAACTATAGAAAATCTTGTACCCCACAGGAGAATTCTATAGAAAAGGGATAATAGAACGAACAAAGGAATACCCCACAAATCAATGTGTGTGGGGGTGTGAACGTACACACCATTCGTTGTGGGGTCCAAAACACAATAGAACAATTGGACCCCACAAGGTAACTATAGAAAATCTTGTACCCCACAGGAGAATTATAAGGAAAAGGGATAATAGAACGAACAAAGGAATACCCCACAAATCAATGTGCGTGAGGGTGTGTGTGTGTGTGTTCAAGCACTGGCCGCGTTATGGGGACAGAGAACAAAAGAGGGATCCGGAATTACTTAGCTGTGGGGACATTTTGTGTGTCCCCACAACGTTTTTAATCCCCAAAATCCTTTGTATTTTGTCCCCACAACGCCCCGTGCGGGATTGTGTGTGTGTGTGTGTGTGTGTGTGTGTGTGTGTGTTCGTGTTCGTGATTGCGAGCATCTAATTTTCGACCACACCAGCCGTGAGAGCTATACCGGTATACCGGTATTAATGACAACTTTGGGGGAAAACAAAACAGGAAATACGTTTGTTACCAACTCTGAATAACCGATTAAAATAATCATATACAATAGGATATTTAAGACGCTTGGTGGCAGCAGTTGTTTTCATAATAACGTATTAACGTAATGTCCCATAGCTTTGTGCACGAAAATTTAACTGATACATGCTGTGTATGGGGAAGCCCAACATTTATATACTTCTCCTCTGAGCAGGAGAAAACGCTTGAGAGTAAATAGCAAAAACGTGGCAAAACGTGTTTTTATGTTCTTGTTATTATTATTTTTCTTCTTCTTCGTTTATGATGTTGTTCATCTGTGGTCTTATTTTAGTGGGAACTATGCTGGAGTTAGACCATACTTGACCGGGACGCCATGCACACAATGCGAATCAGGGGTTGGTCAGTGCTACGGTAACCAATGCCGTAAGTATAACAGACAACTGAGAGTTATAAGTACACAAATATTGAGTGCCTCAAGAGTAAAATGGGAAGAATTATATGATGGGATATAGGCCTAATCTGAACTGAATCATTTCCCATAATAATCAGTTATTCCAAAACGTTACAGCTATCGGCGTTGTACGTCGCTTGAATGATTAGATGAGGTCGTTTTAATTTAGCACTAGAAATGCTTCAGACTGCCTACTCGTCTCTCACTCACCTAATTCCGAATAATACCAATACTGATGTTTATAAACAGCTGCATGACGGTGCAAAAACGTGGGTGCGTACGATTTGTGTTTGTTTTCCCAGTGGAACCTTCCTGTATTCAAGACAAAAGGAGTTCGGACTAAATCATGTTTTACAATATTTTAACTTGGGTTGAGATAATCAGACTTAGTTGTTATTAAGTTTTTTTTATGAAAAGGACCATAGCCAAGGGGTTCATTATTGAGTTTCAGTCAGTAAATCGTGCATCAGGTGGCAAAATTGATTAGAAAGATTAGATTTGATTAGAACACCCCTATAGTGCTTAATTCAGTTTTCGGCTATTCATTTGTTTTCATTTCGTTCTAACAGGGTTGTGTTCAGCACACACCGAGGAGTGCGGTAAGGTTGATTTTTGTTTGTTTTGTGTCTCCATGTTGTTGTCAACAAGAAATACATCTTGATTGTAATACGTATTATATATTATCATAACAATTATGCCAATATTATCAACATGAATGTTGCTAATCAAAATTCTCAATTTGCTCATCAAAGTTCACCATTTCCTCACCAACATTCACAAATTGATCATTAAATTTGTTGTAGGTATATGGCTGAACCTCGTTTTCACCTATTGTACTCCCAATGGTACCCAGATAAGCATAAAAAATTATCTAACGTACCCAGGAGTACGATTGCCTGGGTGTCATTGGGGTTCCCTACTGGGTGACAACAACCTCTTCAGCTATGGTATGCCTACATTACATACTGGTCACTATAAATCTACAAACAACAATGAATAAAAATCAATATAAGTGACTATACCGTTTTGAAATGTTCTGAAAATCCCCTGCAGCAGAATACTTTAATGAACCTAGTTTCATTGTAAACAGTTTGTGCTCAGGTCTGTGAGAATTGTGGAACACTGAACACAGAGACATGCACATGTCATTGCCGAGCAGGTTTTCGTGGTACTGACTGCAGTGGTAAGTATAACCAAACACAAAGACGGTTTAAGGATTTTACACTTTATTTACACTGTATAACAGAGTTGTAGTACTCATACTCGTCCTCGAGCACCTTAGAGGTTTTTTTTCCTGTACTCGTACTCGTGCTCGTACTCACACTCGTGAAAACCTACTCAACTACAACTTGAGAGTTGGAGTACTCATACCGAGTACCGAGTACATTCTGTACTGTACTCTTACTCGTACTGATGACAAAATACTAGACTACAAGTCTACTGGGGAATCAGATGCCGCAAGGGACGATCAAAGGGGCCGCTTACACCCGCCGTTGTTTGCCTTTGATTGTCCAGTGTAAACACGGTGTTAGGTTTTGCATGGTGGAATATCAGTGGCGGAACAGTTTGCGGTTCACACACGTCCACGAACATGATTTGTCAAGTCCAATTATTATTGTACACATTATTGACTGGCATTTAGGGCAATAGTGCACGTGTAAGTGCCCAGAAGGACTGTGAGTTACCACAACATCATTTATTTATTTATTTGTCTTTACCATAAGTACAATAAAGGCAGATATAATAACATCCATGCACTCTAAACAACGAAGTGCTGAATATAGCACATCAAGTGCAGTCACTATACAAGCTCCTAAACGTGCTAATTTTAGCACTTTGTTTTTTAGAGTGTGGTACTATGTCATAAATTTATATATTGAGCAAAACAATTGTAAAAAATATAAGATATTCTATTTAAAGGTAACGGCGGTCATATTGGATTCCCATAATAAATTGGAAGTGGCCACATGACGCAATGTTCATTGTTCATTGTTTGAAGGTTGACAACAAATCCACAATATTTTACAGCATCGAAAATCTAGTATATTTAAAAAAAAAGTGGCAATTCAGTTGGACCTGTTCAAAGTAAACGGATGTCATGACAAACCACGAACACCCATTATCGTTAATTTTAGCGTGAGCCAAAAAGTCAGGCCTGGTAGGGTTAATCTATAAAGCAAGAACCATTTATTCCTCTATCATGAACAAACATATAAAGTTAATTAATGTTTTCTTTTTAGGGCACAACAAAGAGGTTAAGGAATATGGGGACACATGAAGCATCACAAATTATACTAACATATTGTAATGTTTGGTCTGAATCAAATCACAGGTATATGTGAAGACACAAGTGCTAATTGCCTCAACAGTTGGGGCTACGGATGGTGCGATGACGAACATCCATACGTGCTGAAAAAGTGTCCTGCGTTCTGTGACTTGTGTGATGGTAAGTGAAACAATGACAAGTCCGGATTTGGCCATTATACACTATGAATAACTTTACCCTGAAAATGCCCTGAAAATCTGTTTTACCGTGAAATAAATAATTCACTGCAATTTCATGATACAACACCGTGAAAACGCCATGAAATATTTTTGGGATTCCTTCGCCATGAAAACACCATGAACTCCTTGTGGTAGTTTTGGGGCAGCTCATTAATTCTCGAGAGCACCATGAATTTGCCCTGAAATCACTGTTAACATTATTGCCAATATCTGAGAGGAAGAGCCACCATGAAATTGCCGTGAAATTACGGTGAACTGTTATTTCACGGCAAAACGGATTTTCAGGGCATTTTCAGGGTAAAGTTATTCATAGTGATAATTATGTGCAAAATCTAGCCCCTCTATTGGTGAAATTGCACCCAGTGTCTTGATGATAGTAGACTGGTCCTCTGTCTTTTTTCTATATCAAGGATGTAGACAGGCTCCAGGCGTACCATTCAAGGCGTTTCATTGGATACGTTGTGCTGAAGATATGACGTCACACTTCAAGGCTCGCGCGCAAGGTCAAAGTTGATGCAGATTTTAATCAATCAGAGTGACGAAGATTGGCATCACGCGCCTGACATGTACTTTGGAAGTGTTTTCGCGTGTCCCCAAAACGTGAATTTGCCCATTTCTATATGGCTTTATTCAACAGAAAATACAATTTGTGTTCATTTTGAAAATGGGAATACAAGTTTGACGCTTGGTCTTTACTGTAAGATAATGACCAGTTCTGTGCGGGGTCACGCCCAAAGCCTGTCATTAACATGCGCACGTTTATTTTATGAAGCGTGACTTTAACTAAATTTAACTAATATTAAGTACATTTACAGTATTTGAAGGAAAGAAAAACTTGTGAATTTGTTTTTACATCACAATTGCGTGATAGTTCAAGATATTATATTAAAACGTTTTAAAGTTCCTAACCCACGGGAAACAGTCAGGGGTGCGGATAACAGGAAGGGATTGACAAAAATATGTTGAATTTATACCAATTTCTTCTCCTAAACACGTAGTCAAAGCGATTATTTTAGTTTTATTTTAGTGAGAACAACATTTCAAGATAATGTTCAATCAGTTTCCTATAGTGGAAACATTTGCTACCGAGCAGATATAGTTTTCTGAGGAGCACTTTCAAACACTCGCATTTTCTCGTGAAATCTCAAATGGTTCAAATGGTTTCAGGACCATTTTTTGCAAGTAAACGTTGCGTCAGCTTCATTAACTCCGACTTTGCGCACTGACTGATAGAACATTTCCTGTTTTGTACTTAATAATAATAATTAAAGTGACGGCAATGTAGTGTGACTCACATACGTGTTTACGTGAATGAAGCGTAAAATGGCGCCAAAAAAGGTTTGCAACTCTGAGAAAAAAATGCATTTCACCTCTAGAGGGCTACGACGTGTGTGAAGCTCATAAAATGGCAAATTTGACCAAAGCGTGATAACTAGCTAGTAGCAGGTGTCAGTTCAGTGTAATCGTATTGGTTCATCAGCGCCTGAGCTTTTGCCTTCAATTTGGGCAGATATACATTTTTACTATACTCATACATATTCATGATCGAGAGCCGAATTCTCACTGGTCCATTCACCATCACATGCCAGATGCTATTTTGGCTGTTTACCAAGCGCCCGCGAGTATTCACGCACAGGGTAAATACGCATGCGTAGTCGACTGTCGCATATGCGTCAGTCTGCTACGCATGCGCTTTACGAAGCAATCGGGGAACAGTCGCACGGGTGTAGTACGCACACGCGAACATCGCCCGAGCTACACACACATGAAAAGATGGCGGCACACGTAAATGTCAATTCGCGTTTTCCCGAGCTCAATGATGCCGAACTAGAGAATATTGTGAATATGTATGAGGTATAGTAAAACAAATATAACATGGTTTATTTCGGGTGGACAGTCGATATTAGCTCCCCTCGGTATTGGAAGTTGGGGAACTAGTTTGTCAACTTCCAATACCGAGGGGAGCTAATATCGACTGTCCACCCTCAAACCATGTTATATTTGTATACTGTACTCGTTTTAAGTTCCCAGGAGATTGTACCGCTCCAAACAACCGTGGCGCTTTTGAGGCTTTTATCAACCTCTAACCTCACAATTTTCCCATGTGTACTTGGGTGGAAAGAAGCAGCTAGTGCATGGTATATGTTTTTCTTAAAAACGCATGTAACAACGCTCGCAGCCATGATTTGAACCCACATTCTGACGACTTCGCCACAAAAATCAGAACACAAGCCCAAGGCACCCCTGAGACAAAAATATGAACATTCGTTAACAGAATTATGAAAAAAAGATCTGTTATGCTTGTTCAGCAATAAGCATTGGAAGATGACTCAATAATATTCAGAGCATCATTGTGTGGGATTTGGTACCAACCACCATTTATTTATTTATTATTATTTCTGCTGTCTCCCTTCTCTCTCCTCATCTCTCTCATCTCTCTCATCTCTCTCATTTCTAAAACTGACCAATGTGCATGTAGCGGAATGTTTGGCAAGCTTCCCCTGAATAGTTGATTACGTAAAGTTCAACAAGATATTCTATGTAACGGAGGGTACACGGTTTATTCAAGATTTGTGCATACGGTTTCAAAGTGTAATCGTCTATATTTTTTATATTTATTTTTTTCCACAGATAATCTGGATGTGAATTTCGTATGTGGTATGTACAGAATATGATTTATTAATGTTCATGAAAACTAAATATTTTATTAAAGAGCCTGTGAAATGCCATCTTATTTAGATACATATTTTACCAAATATCAGGGAAGTTAAAACAAAACTTGGAATCTATTTTTGATATAAAGTGAGATTGAGTCAACTGTGATTTGTTTTATATTGTCATGCTTATCGTTGACACATAATGGCGCTGTTTTGTGAGATCCCAACAGGAACTGAATGTCACAGCACCACCAAAAGTGCACACAATTTAAACCCCAAACCTTGCCTAAGAAAGCAGTGGTTACGTCACGTTTTCATACTTTTTCATGACCATGACTGAGACACCGCATTGAGCTGAAACTCTGTATAATTCCAATGTATATCTTGATTCAAATAAATTAAGTATACTCGTAGAAGCAGTGTTACCAACAAACAGTACCAATATTATAATCAGGAACCAAGCTTATTTATCTCGTAAAACTTGTAGCTTTGCATGGTGAGGATGATAAGTAAGACTAATTGCGGTGACACCATGTGGAATCTCAATTGAGTAGTAATTAGTTCTGAAAAGAACTGGTGGTACAACTCGACGTTTCGATCAGTATGCTCTGATCGTCCTCAGGAGAATGCCGGACTCTGGGAAATGCTGCTGTTTAAGTAGACTGCTGGAGGATCATCCCATGAATGGATGCTGGAGGATTAGTTCGTTGAGGCGCGCAGGCGGGAACTGTTGAGACTAGCTAGGATCCTAGACGTTGGGGGAGAGGAGTGTGTGCTCACTGAACTGAATCAGTTGTTAACAAGCACAGGGGGATGGAGGGTGGTCAGAGCATACTGATCGAAACGTCGAGTTGTACCACCAGTTCTTTTCAGAACTAATTACTACTCAATTGAGATTCCACATGGTGTCACCGCAATTAGTCTTACTTATTTATCTCGGAAATTATTTTGTTTTAATTAATTTGTTTTACCATTAATACAGTAATCTCGAAAGAAATGAGTTATCACAGATTTACCAAAAACGTACTTGGTGTCAAGTTGATGACAGTATCAAAAATGCCTTGAACATGTTCTATCTGATTTATTTTAACAGAGAGCCATTTGTTTTATCCCACTTACATGTAGGCATACATTAGGGCCTGTAGTGAATTTTTGAAAAGTTTAAATTGTTCTGAATATCCTTAAATGATTTCTAGCAATATCTAAGACATTTAAATAAATATTAATATTCATCCAAAAAACATTGCCCAACCAAAAAATTGATTATATATTCCACCAAAAAGATTTTATTTATGGAAATACATATCATTTTAAATTTCAAACCTCACAAATAGACATTTCCATGAATTGTTATTTAATTCCAATGCCCTAAGAGGTCTCTGGATTGTGTCTAAACATAGGTCTAAATAAGTTCATTTGGGGTTAGTGTCATATTACCATGTGGCTTATGTTAGGGGTGCACATGGGCAGTGTGTACCCCAGCATAGAACATATATGCACTTTTTGAAATGTTGTTTTAATGTTGCATTTTACCTGTACAAAATGTTTTTGAAAATAATTTTCTTGTGAAGTTAGATACTAGTAAGCTCCTGTGATGTCCCGCTCATAACTTTGTTAGCCCAAACTTTAATGTACATGGTAAATTGAATACCTTAAAATCAAGAAAAATATGCGTAAAACAAATGAGGTCCACTTTAGCCATTGTTGACTCTGCAAGGTATATATGTATGAACTGAAATCTCCCTTTGAAGAAAATGTTTTAATTAGTGATCTGGATCACTATTCTTTGCCTGATAAAGCCATCTGCTCTTTGGTCTTGTCCATGAACTGCCCAGCTGGCCTCTGATATGAGTTTCACTCCACGTTCCACCGATTGTCAACATACCTGCGATTTCTTGATCTGTTTTGTTTGAAATCCTTTCTCCATAGAGCATGCTTTCTCCAATCAATCATGCCAGTATGTCTTTGCCTTCATCCTCCGCCTCATCACCACCTGCTTCATCACAGTGGCGTAACTAGGGTCCAATTTTCAGGGGGGCACTAGGGGGTGCACCACTTTTTCTAGGGGGGGCATGTCAATACTTGAATCCTGCAGTCTCAAATAAGGACCTATTTTTTCAAAATTCAAGACATAGAATTATTTGTGCCGAAGTCAACCATCAGGAATGGCAGAGAGGGCCGGGTTAACATAGCAAAATCTGCACACATCTATACAGCAGATCTATGCTGATCCGAGCTGAGGTAATCTGAAATCTCTTGTTTCGGCACCTTGCAATTTCAGATTGATGGCTGGATTTCACTCCCTCATCACACTATTTCTCAGCAACTTGTGATTAAACATAATTTATCAGAAGGTTTATCTGTCTTGAACTCTTCACATCACCTGACCTTATTCTATCGCCTCTCAAACTTAGCACTCTACGACAACAGGCCATTCTAGTTGGGAGCACATTTTCAACAACATCTGCAGGATTAACAAATGCTGCATGTTTTGTAGTAGATCTTGTTCTCTTTGCTGGGTGAAACCATTTTAAATACCACAAGAACATGCCATGCAATGGTGGCACAATTAACTTCAATTACCTGCACATTGTATATAATACATACTCAGCTTAAAGTAAACAAATCAAGCCTTGAGTCCCGATTGTTTTTAATTGCTAGTCAGTAAGCCCTGATAAGTGAACCCCAAATGACCTTATTTAAACACAATCCAGAGACCTCTTAGTGTATTGCAGTTCAATTAATATTCATGGAAATGCCTTTGGAGCCTTGAAAATGTATTTGAAATTTTTTTTTAAATGATATGTATTTTGCATAAATAAAATCGAACAGAAAACACAAATTTTTCACAAAAAACGAGGACTCAGCACTTTTTGGTGGAATATATCATCCGTTTTTTGGTTGGGCAAAGGTTTTTGCATGTATTTTTTGTTGGTGGAATGCCTTAAATATTGCCAGAACATCATTTAAGGATATTCAGACCGTTTTCAAAATTCACTACACCCTATAGTATGCATGCACAGCACCTCAGTCGTATCTGAATGCGAGACAAATGGGGCTCGGAGAAAATTACTCGACTTTTGACAATATTTTACTGTGGGTGAAGATAACAAAACGTATGTTGTCGATGTCCTTATGACATAACCTCCCTCAGAATGGGGAAATATAAATGTTTGATTAGAGTCCCTCTTTAAGTTTATCTTGATTCAAAGAGAGGCATTCTTTTTACAAGCAATTTTAACAACAATACCAATGTTCGACCTTCCCTTAAACGGTTAGAAGTGCTACGCACATGGCAATCAATCAACAAATTGGCTCCATTTTATATAAAGCGGCTCAATGAAACTGCCCAGTAGATTTTTGTTTTGGGTCACTATTGATAATGACCATTCTGTGTCGGTGGTTCCCCACTTGTGATAATTTATTGACCAATCCGAATTTGTCAATATTGTTTGTGACATTATTAATTGATATTGATTCGTATTTCTATATTCATTGATCCCCAGCAACCGAAGCCCCAGTAACTAACCCCCCAGCAACCAATGCTCCAGCAACCGATCCTACAACTACAACAGCGGCACCCACCACTAATTGCCCATCTGTTCTCTGTTTACACGGCGGGACTTTCAACCAATTTACCTGCAAGTGTACATGTACATCGGAATACCAGGGCGACAAGTGCCAACGTAAGATACACTGATGTATATTTGTTTTCATATTGGCATGTATTTTATAGTTAGTTTAATTTATTGACCTTTAACCTATAAAGTAGAAAGGAGGATATGTCCAGCCTGATTTGAACTAGGCGTAACTAGGGTCCAATTTTCAGGGGGGCACTAGGGGGTGCACCACTTTTTCTAGGGGGGCATGGCAATACTTGAATCCTGCAGTCTCAAATAGAGACCTATTTTTTAAAATTCTAAATGGGGGCACCCGGGGGGAACGGACCTCGCCTGGGGGCACGTGCCCCCCCCCCCCCACCCCATAGTTACGCCACTGCCTTTGGGAGAATAATCCCGAAGAAAATTGACCAATAACAAGAATGATTCAGTATTCAGTGTGTTCTGACCCTTATTAGAACAGAGACTCGAAGGTTTATGACCTTCAAGAGAATAATCCTGAAAAACATTGTGTTCCCACCCTCAATAAAATGATCTTTAAGAGTATGGCTGGAGGTCAGTGTTTGCCTGCCTATCATCCAGATATTAACCCCGAAGCAGGTCAGACGCCAGTGTGCTTTGACCTTTGTCCCTTTAAAATGGTCAGAGAGTGCATGCACTGACCTATATGCTTATAAATTTACAGAAGGATTTCTTAATAATTTTTCATATCATTACTTTGTATAATATCGTTAACAATGGAAACGGAAAACAGTGAGCTATTCTTACTGTTTTAATCTCAGATGAACGCAAACAAGCACGATTTGGTGTTGTAGTGACACTCTTGTCCAGTATCACAAATGTAAGTTCTTAAACTACACATTGCTTTTATATACCCTTTATTTTTTGTCGATTGTGAAAAGTTAGCTTGCTGCATCTTACGCATCGGCGTAACTAGAGTTGGTTCGGTAGTGCGGGCGAGGAGGGCACTTGGGGAAACCACGCGGAACTTGAGGTTCGCTATTAACGGATCCTTACCCTGCAAAAACTGTGGTGTCAAATGTATTAAGCAATGGTGTTTGTAGTTCGTATGCTGCCCAATATGAACACCTCTGGTATAGTGTAAAGCGCCTTATTATTGAGTCCAAGACCTCGAGACCTCACGTTCAATTACAAAAGAAATAAGAATTTGATTAAAAGTGATTTGTTAGGCCGTATGTGCTGAGATGAGGAAACTTGTCTTATAATACTGTTTAGTTTCAACCCGATCCCTTTCCATATTTATGCAAGGAGAAGTAAATTAAGTTCACTAATTCGTTTTGTGTTAGTGCCTATTGGAATTGTATAAAACGAGGGAATATAAAGGTTTCAGTCATGAACTGTACCTTTTCACATAATTCTATCGGTAAGATTAGTATGAATAATAATTTGTGATGCACAAATAAAGTCAATGCAAAAGCTTACATTTTATAACATGCTTTTCCATGGTCTCGATTTTTGAGACCAACCAAAATTCGAGACCAATTGAACCGAGACTAGACTGGCTCCCGAGGCAGGGCGATCACATCGCACCTAGGTTCGTAGGGTTTCGAGCCCTCCTGCCTCACTAATACTGAACAAACATATAACTAAGCGATGTCGTAGCCAAGCCAAACTAACATGCAGGGCCGAAGCCAGACTAACAAACACACTTCCGCAGCCGAAGCTGAAATACATTAATACACAAAGCGCTCAAATTTTGGGTGCGTCATGGGAGTCTCGGCAGCTACAACTCTGGGAATAACCAAACTATCTTGTATTTTGTTACCCATGATGCATACAGTGGGATCAAATTGAACCCTATTTGCTCCGCGTCATTGCCTATATCTTGACGTCATATTGCAACGGTGATGCCTTCGAACAGTGCTGTCCAGGAAAGGGAATCAAAATTACGTAAGAAGCTTGCATATTATATATTATATACAATTGTTGATTACATTTAATTTTATTTTTCCCTACACCGACGTATGTATGATCTGAGCACTGTACGCTCATTGCTTTTCGAGTGCCTCCACAGGTGACACGAGCTGGAATCCAACCCACGACCTCCTGCTTACCATTTTTGTATTTTCTTTTTTTCTTTTTTTCCCGCAGTCACTTGGAAAGAGTACTACATAAATACCATGTATAGCAAAAATCACTTATATATATCTAGACAATAATAATAATAATAATAATAATAATGTGTGGACTTATATAGCGCACGTATCCACCAACTGAGTGGTGCTCAAGGCGCATTATATTATTACCCCTGCTCATCAGGCTCATAAATCATTCCTGAAACCATCTCAGCTCCCTGGGGAGTATACAGCTCAATTGCTACCATTACAATGCATATAGGGCAAATCAACCAACTCTGCCCTCACAGGTACCCATTTAACCCCTGGGTGGAGAAAAGCAATTATGGTTAAGTGTCTTGCTCAAGGACACAAGTGTCACGGCCGGGATTCGAACCCACATTCTGCTGCTAACACCAGAACTTGAGTCCGGTAAGCTAGACCACTCGGCCACGACACTCCACAAGAATTCCATAACCAAATACAATGTTTATATTACAAACAAAAGTGTGTGGATCGCAAAATAATAAAAAAATCATCAAGATTTATAATTTTTAAAAATCTGAAATTTCACACTTTCTTGAAGGGCCCCCTCCCTTGACATCTGGATCCGTCCCTGATGCTCGTTGCAAAGGGAAACAACTAATTAAACTGGTATAGTGCCGTACCATATTATTACTGGCAGTGTACACCAATGGTGGTTCCAGAAATGAAATGTGGGAGCCGGAGGGGGCTAAAATTTAACACAATATTTGCATAATTGGTATGGCACCGACCTGGACATTCAAAATTAATAAGGCCTTTAGTTTGAATCAATACAGAGCTCAATCAGCTTGCAAGAAGTTCTATAAAGATGAATTCTCAACATTTTGTTTAAATATTTAATTGTTTGTTTGTTTGTTTTATTTCCAAAGCATCACAATTCATCATTATATTTAAAGGGACAATATCGTCACGATCAACAGGGCATGGAATCGGAGTGCTAGTTTGAGATTAACTCAGTGACTGAAAATAATACCCCACATGATAAGGTCATATTACCGTTGCTGCTGCATAAATGAACCAGTAAGTTCAGTCACTTTGTTCATCTTAAACTAGGACACCGATTTCATGCCCTGTTGAAAGTCTGCTCTGATTGTGATGATACTGTCCATAAATAATTACACTAAATACTATTAAACTAGTTATTCATGATGTATGGGGGTTTACCCAATAGAAATTATACCAAGGTTTGTACGAGTGAAAAATCAAAGTAAACTAGACTTTAGGTGTTTGTCCTTTGGACGAACACAGAGCTGTTCCGATTATTTTGTTGTATGTTGAAATTTACAGACGTAACCTAACTTAAAATACACAACGTCAATGTATTAAGACTGTCTGGCCTATTTAAGTGGGCATGTGGCCCCCCCAGCTGAAGTCTGTGCCTGGCCGGGTGCCCCCCCCCTTCAGAATGTTGAAAAAATAGGTCCCCATTTCACATTACAGGATACAAAATGTTCAACTATTGACATGCCCCCCCTCCCCCCCCCCCCAGAAAAGTGGTGCACCCCCAATTTTCCCCTTGAAAATTGGAGTCTAGTTACGCCACTGAAAGACTAATTATAAAGCACTGTTTGTAGTCAGGGATGGTGGAGGTATTGGAGTGTCATGGCTGAGCAGTCTAGTGTGCCGGACTCAAGTTCTGGTGTTGTCACAGTATGGGTTTGTTCCCGGTCATGGTACTTGTTTGTGCAATGTGCCATATGATTAAAACATTAAAACATAAAATATTATTTGGTGTCCTGATTCATAATTATTTGTTCACTGTTTGAGGCCAACAAGTTAATCACATGTTCACTCTGCAGCTTCCGTGTACAAACAATGCTTAAATAAAAAATATCTATATTTACCGCATTGACATCTTTTGGGGGATTTGGTACATTATAAACTATCAACATTAATATGAATAATTATAGTTTAGGTACAAACTAATGGGGCTAGAAAATTATTCATTCAAGAAACCGTTTGGGATCATTAACATCCGTAGGAATACAATTAATTAAACAAGCCTCTCGTAACGGTGCTGCATGCTATATAGCGCTACCAAACTCAAAATCTTGACAGTTAATGAGGGCGGCATACAGCCCTGCGTCGTGCCATGGCGCTGTTGCTGGGAGTAGGTTTGTAAACAAAATTTAATTACTCCGTTCATGCTCACCCCAAATTTCTCAAATTCCGTAAGTTCACTGTTGAGGTATCCCCAAATAGCATGGTTAATTCTCATTAGCCTGCTTTGAACCCTTGACCCAAAAAATCCTACTGCAAAAAGCATGGTCCAATAGGACCGTGTACAAATCCTGCATGGTCCCATAGGACCGTGTACAAATCCTGCATGGTCCCATAGGACCGTGTACAAATCCTAATGCCATCTGTCAACACACAAGGCCATTGACTTCGGCTCTGAGCGGCTTATCAAAAGCTATCAGTTACCCACTATGTTGTGGCAGACCATGAATCCAGACATGCTGGAACCATCAGCCAGAGGGTGAGAGATGTTTATTCCTATAAAAGCTATGGGTACACATAATAGGGTATATTTTATGTCGATTTGGGGTAGGGGAAAAAGCGTTATCAGAACTAAAATAAACATCAACCTAAAGGGCCCTTACATTTTTTTGTTGCTTCAAATTGTTGTCTAGGGTCTAGAGGACCTCTAGGCATCTGTTAAAACCATTGGCAGTTGGTAGTGTTCAACGCAACAGAAGTTATAGCGCCCTTTCACACCTACTGTAAAATACAGCGCGATGCAACCGCGGTGTGAGTATAAGTGTCATGGCACAATCCTTAACGTACGTAGGAATATATTTGTTAACCAACTGAATGGGCTCATTGGCGGTCATAAAAATGCAATCAACGATTCCTTACTCAGCACCACCTAGTTTGAAGTTACATTTCTTAAAGGATTTATTTTTTGGGGGAGGGGGGGGGTTAACACAAGCAATATTTGTCTGAACTTCAATGAGTCAAGTATGTAAAAATAAAGAAGAATAATTATCACAAAACAATGCACTATGAATACAGTAGCTAAATCAGCTATTTGTTAACCCCTTTCAGTACCAGCCACTTCTGTAGGCAGTACCCCTCCTTACCACAGCATGCTCTTTAACCCTTTCATTACCAGCCACTTATGTAAGATTAGGAGCCCAATGTCAGCAATTAGGAGCCCAATGTCACTTCAGCACCAGTGGGTTTTTCACAATTTCATTGAAGTGCGCCCTCACTCTGCAGTGATAGACACTTTTTTTTACATGTGTACTGTACATACCAAATGGCTCAGATATATTTGTATGTAAAACTGATGGTAAAAATGAGTATACAAATGGAGGAAAATATTGTGCATCTATTTTGTAAGTGTAAAAGCAAAACAATGAAATAATTAGATCAGTATTTACACTGAAGAAAAGTAATACAAATAGGTGATATTTCAGAGAATTTGTAATAAATACATGCAAATACGGTACATGTATCAGATTTCTTTTCCATGTGAAAAACAATAACTTGGAAATGAACCATTTACTTTATTCAGTGTACGTACATCACAATCCATGCTAACACCCCCCCCCCCCCATTCAATGTTGGTTTGGACTGTTATCTGTGGCGCGTCCGACCTTTCCCAACATTGAATTGGGGGCGGGGGGGGGGGGGTAGGAGGCAAATAGTACAGATTTATAATCAAGTGGTGTGGTATTTCTCAAAGCAAGGAACTATGCACATAGGTTGTGTACATTGTTTACAGATCATCTTTGTTTGTTTTCGCCTGCCTAATTTGCGGTTACTGCAAACAATACAGTCGTGTTTCTTTCCATTGGGGTTTTTGCCAGGATAGTGCTGTTGCCCTGTCAACTCGATAGGAATATGGTATCTCAACTGACTTGTTGCGTTACGTTCCCAACCCAACAGCAAGCCCTGTACAATCCCTGTACAAAAATCAAGGTGACTGACATTTTTGTTCCCTGCTATGCTGGTGAATATTACTCTGCTATTAACAATACAGATATTCAGCATATGGAAAAAAAACTCCTTTCCACCATTTCAAGCTTCTGTGTGTATGATTGTAGTACTGAAAACATTGGTCAGCAAGATCAGTTCCACCCATGTTTTTGTTGTAATCTTCAATACAATTGGGCTTCATAACATCACGAAATCCACTTGTGCTCTTATTACACCGAATTTGCTTTTTGGACAAATCACTGTTGTCTACATTAGTTAAAAGTGTTACAGATTTTTTTGTCTTGCCAAACGATACACAATTGCCCACCTTTCACTAAAAATAATGGGTCATCTCCTTTCTTCATTTTATGTTTTTTTGGGTTTGCGGTCTGGGGTATTTCCTGTGTAGTGTAACGAACAGTTCCACAACATCCGAATCCTAGTTTAGACAGTTTAGCTAAAAGAGCTGGGCTAGTATAGTAATTATCACAATATTTTACGTGCCCCTTATTCTCAAGTCCATGGACCAGATCAATGACGACTTTTCCTGCAACTGTCGGGTTTGGTGGATGGCAGTCTGATGACTTGGAATGTACACGTACATCTGCATCATAAACAGTTTGGGTGTCGTCAGCCAGTGATGTAGTGCCTTGATGCTGAGCCTTGGCCTTAAGGCTGCCTTAAGGCTTGATTTTAGGGCCTTGGCCTTAGCCTTAAGGCTTGAGGGCAAAAAAAGCCTTGGCCTTGAGGGTCAAAGCCTTGCAATTTTAGGGCCTTGCTCTTCAAGGCCCATCGATTTTTGAATTTTTCAGGTAAATTTGTTTGATATTTGCTTTTCTGCAAACATACAACTTGGGGTCAGCTGTCTGCAAACGGTCTGCAGTATCTAATTTAATCATGTTTTATTTATTTTATTTATTTATCGTATGGTTCATACAAAGTTAACATGACAAGGTTAGATTATGGATCCGGTTTAATGCAGACTGGTCAAGTTCAGTTAAATTTCCATCACATCTGTAGATAATACAGTCATGAACGATGTGATGTACAGTCTGGTCATCATGACCACAGGTACATTTAGCGTTGTCACTTAGTCCCATGCGGAGCATGTTATGTCCAAATCGGCCATGACCAGTTCTTATAGACTGTTGAGTTTGACCCAGCAGTGGCGATGTAGATTGCATCTTGGTGGGTTGGTAGAAGGTGAGGAAATGTAGTTAAATATCCACGTCCTGGATTCTGATTCTTGCCACACATTCCGCCACGTGTTTAGTGCCCAAGTCTTTGGCTGCGATCCAGTGCTAATTTCTAGCAGTTTGTGGGCTTGTCGATGGAAAGGATTTCTTGATGGCAGTCGCAATTGTGGTGGAGGTTTTTGATTGGTGTTTGCCACCAGTTGATGAAGCAGATGGGAGTCACACTCAGCGGCGCGTCGCGCAAGAGCAAGGCATTGCTGCGATCGTCTCACTTCAGGAGGAGCAATTCCACTGACTACTGGAAGGTATTGAGTGGGAGTTGATCTGATACATCCTGAGATGATGCGTATGGTGTTGTTGAGGGCTACGTCAATCTTGCTGGTGCTGGGTGCTCCTTGCCCATACCGGTGCACAGTACTCTGCAACAGAGTATACTAAAGCTATTGCATGAGGTTCGAAGAATGTTGTAGTCTGCGCCCCAGGAAAGGCCTGCTAATCGTCTAATGAGACAGTTGCGAGCGTTGGCTTTCTGTGCGAACTGTGTGAGATGACTTTTGTATGTTAGAGATCTGTCCAAGGTAACACCAAGATACTTGGGGAAATCATCATACGGGATGGTTGTGCCATTGCAAACGACTTTGATTTTGTGGTTAGCCAGTCTAGTTGCTAAATGAAAGCAGCTGCTAACAGTTTTGGTGATGTTAAGTACGTCGGAGTCTCCAGTTTTTGAAGTAACGAATTAAAGATTCCATATCGGTGCTGATTGTTGTTTCAAGCTTGTTGAAGTTTTTGGCAGAGGTTAAGAGTGCTATGTCATCAGCGTAGATGTATTTCTTTGAGACAGTGGTTGGTACGTCAGCAGTGTAAATGTTGAATAAAAGCGGTGCGAGCACTGAGCCCTGCGGGACCCCGTTTTTCAGGAAGCGTTTTTTACTGGTTTCTTCGCCAACCGTCATTGTAAAGCTTCTGTAAGTGGTCATTGTCATGAGAAAGTTTACTAAGGTTTTATCAGGTATGATTTTGTGTAGTTTTAGGGCAAGACCTTTATGCCATACCGTGTCATATGCTGCTGATAGATCGACCAGTACAGCACCATTCTTGAGAATGGTGCTGTACTGGTCGAACATGTTTTACCATCATGTTTTACCATGGAGGAGGGAAAACACCCTAGATTTGTGTGTTGACACACTTTCACTTTTACAGCATCACATTTTGTTACCATGATAGTACATTTTGCTGCTTCCCCCAAAACAAAGCTATAATAATTTTCTGTATACATGTACTTGTGGGGCCAGAAAATAAAATTACTTCCATGTTACATAATAACGAGGTAACATCAGTTAAAAACAGCCGTTCTTAGATCCCCTTTTGTTATACTCGGTTTAGATTAATGTGCATCAGTATGGAAGCAAACCATTTTTTTGGTTATATTTAAGGTATCCACGAAGACCTGAACTTCTACTCAGTCATATATTTGTACGTGAATACTTTGATTGCAAATAAAGATAAGTTTTTATTCTTACTATGAGCGATTCAATATGATGTGACATGTTTTATATTAGTAGTAATTTTATACTAGAGGGCCTTGGCCTTGGCCTTGAGGGTTAAGCATTGGCCTTAGCCTTAAGGCTTGAGGGTAAAAGCCTTGGCCTTGGGGGTCAAAGCCTTGGCCTTAGCCTTGGCCTTGAGGATCAAAGCATTTGCTCCAACACTGTCGTCAGCTCCTGTGTACAGTTTCCAAGCACACGTGTATCCTGTTTTGGACTCGTTCAGGGAGAAGGCTTTAATACCCTGTTTGATAGGTTTTTTCGGCATGTACTGAACAAAACTTAAGCGTCCCTTGAATTTCAACATACTCTCGTCTGGAGACAGATTCTGCGCAGGGTTATACAGGTTGAGAAATTTCGGGACGAGGACTTCTATCAAGGGCCGAACTTTGGAAAGTTTGTCCCGTTTAGGCTCTACGAGGAATTTGGTTATTGGAGATGTGGAGGAACCGAAGAATTGAACTGAACCGATTACGGGACATGATCGACGGATAGAATAGGATGTGAAGAATTTCAGACGTCGACCAGTACATCTTGTATTGAAAGGATTTGTTTATGCCCTAGCAATGAGAAGTGCCACAAATGCCATCATTTCGGGAATGTTGGTTGGGTGCCAGGAGAACTGTTGATCAGGATTTGAGTCTATTGTTTGCTGCGCATAGCGATTAGTCTCATCGACGAGCATATCCCACACGAGTTGACAAAAATACAGCTTGAAGATCTCCACTGCCGACAGTGTGGCAAAGTCGCCGGTGGGGCCAGGATTTCCAGTGAAATGCACAGTCCCACATTCGTAATGGTCTCGTCGTTCCCAACCGAATCGGAAATCTAACTTTTCTGTCGTCCTTGGTAGGTAGGCTGCAACAGAAAAACAAGGCAAAGGAGGATTAATCTCGGTCCTACATTTGTAAATGCAATATCTCACTGCTACTTGGCTGCATGTGCACAGGCCACAGGGGGTCATGCGCAAAATGAATATTGCGCTGAGAAAAGAAAGATGGCGGCCTCCACTCTCCGAAAGTCGTTGCTGATAAATTTTCGTTTTAATGTGGGATTGTGAATGTGAATTCCCCCAAATTCTTGCATAATACGACTTATGAGGGCCTTCCGAATACGAGGCTATTCTTTTGGAAGCTTAAGAGTGCATTTTCAGCTTGTTGACGCTAAATAGCACGACCGGCTATGAGTGGATGTTAAAATTTCTATGCTATATCTATACACCAACTTGCTGTTTCAATGAATACAAATAACCTCAACAAACTACTAAAAATTGTACATTTTTACTCGAGCACTTTGGTCATTGCATCAGAACTTTCTCAACTCACAATGCAATGTGCATCCACACGGCGCGGTATACACGCACTTGGCATGGCCTGCGCTGAAGGTTCTTCGCGGCGGAGAGGTTTATAAGAAGAACAATTTGTTTGGTCAATGGTACGGGGGTATAGTTTTACCAATACTTTTGATCGACCAACCAAAATGAAGCTTATAAAATTGGTAGGTGAGCATTTTTAGCCGGGGTGACAGGGCGCCAGGTATGTAGATGTGTTTCATGTATTATGTGTAGTGAGAAACGCGCTGTCCCACACAATGAGATTCACGTGTAAATCCCCATGAGACAAAAAAAGGGCTGTTAGTGAATTCGCGTAGTCAACAAATGAGACTAAGTGTCAGTGTTGTAACCAAGTCATTTTTTCTCAAGTCAAGTCAAGTCACAAGTCAAATTTTCTCAAGTCAAGTCTCAAGTCAAATTTTCTCAAGTCAAGTCAAGTCTCAAGTCAAATTTCCCAAGTCAAGTCAAGTCTCAAGTCAAATTTTCCCAAGTCAAGTCAAGTCACAAGTCATTTAGCCTATCGTCCCGAATCAAAGTCAACTTTCAAAGTTTCAAAATCGGTGCGGTGACGCGCGTTTGTTTTTTGTTTGTTTTGTTTTGTTTATTTTTTTTTACATGTATAGGCGGGGACCAAATTTCCCATTAGCCTATACAAAGTATGGTGGCTAAGAGAGGACTCACAAATCAGGCAAACGTTTATACCCCTATGTGAAAAAGTGTGGCTGCGATTGGACATCTTTGCATAGCAAAAAAGCAAAATTAAAATGCCGACACGTGGGTCTGAGGCCACGCACGCGGAGACCAGAAACCGGAGAATTTTTATTTTATTTATTTATTTTTTCCTATAATAATGTTCTGTTTGTCATGTTGCCTGTCTTGGCAGCGAGAATAAAGTCAGTGTTTGTCATTTGATGTTTATAGGCTATACATAATTGACTGTAATCGCTGGGCAATATTTTCTACAAAACCATACAAACGCACGCACGTGCACCGTGTATCGTGCAGTAACTGTGTGAAGGGAAATGTATGCTAAACGTATAGGCTCCAATGTACAATGTAACGTTAGACACTTTATTGAAGATGTTTAGACGTATTTTACTTCATTAATATAAGTTGTTGATTGAATAAAATAAATGAAAAACAAGTGATAACATGATGGGAGGTAAGTAAATGACAACTGAAGACCAGAAACTCACAAACAGATATGTCAAACCTGCCGATGATCCACGTAAGTATAGCGTTAACGCTGCACAAATTGTGTAGTGCGTCATTGTTTTTGTTGGTGTCCGCATCACAATTCAAAAATGTCATTTACAAAACAGGGAACCAGGTAGTTTTTCATCAATTTGAAAATTATCGATCTAGCGTAGGTTAACGTATTTTGTGGGGTTCATTTCAATATTTATACAGAAATTTGCAGACGGTTGAAGCTGTTACACCCGGGACAGTTCATTTTTCTCCCCAAGACGGAGGGGTTTACTTACTGTCTTATATGGGCCTTGGAATTTGGTAATTTGGAAGATACATTTGGAAGATACATTAAGATATATTTTGTAAACGGCCCAAAAACTAGTAATTGCTGCTTCTTAGTTATTTGGTAGCTGTTAATTGTCACAAACAATACATTTTGTTAAAATCACGGACTCCAGTGTATTACAACGTTGTTCATGTAAGCCTTACTGATTCTATGTTGACAACTCTACCACTTGCATAGGTGATGTAAGGAGAATTTAAAAATTACGTTCGTGAAATATTATAAAATTCCCTTTTTACGGAGTAAAACATTAAACAACACATGTACCCTTTAATGATTACTTATATAATAAACACAATTTGAGTCAAAATAGTTATTCGGTTTTGTTACGGAAAATGTGCGATAATTTGTTCAACACTTTACAAATTCTTAATACAATTAACAATGTCACTATAACCTCGTTCCAGCCGTTTGTATAAATTATTTTGAATGTTAAAGCAATGCATTTACCAGTAATAGCCCACAGCTTCCACTACGACGGATTGTGTTGAAGACTAGACATGTAGCAAACACTTTACGTATAGATTCGCGACGGCATTTTTATTTTTTCCGTCACAAAAGTACTAGTATTCGGCTGCCGTGGCCAGATTGACCAGAAAAATACATGTAATAAAACAACCTAAAATACATGATGACTTGCAATGTCGTCAAGTCAAATTTACTCAAGTCAAGTCAAGTCACAATTCATTTTTGTCCAAGTCAAGTCAAGTCTCAAGTCATTTTTGTCCAAGTCAAGTCAAGTCGCAAGTCACAAAAATTGGCGACTCGAGTCGGACTCGAGTCCGAGTCACCGACTCGAGTCAACAACAGTGCTAAGTGTACGAGGTACGGGGTATTGGTAGCTTATTTGGCAAAAAACCCCTAGGTATATCAATATTATGTATTATCTCCTACTACAGAGTTGGTGTGCAATATGTTAAGAATTTCCCTGAACGGCCACAAAGCCATAGTAATGTGGGGGTCTGTGGAATCACTATGGCCAGTCAATGAGTGCTGTCTGTGTGTGCGCGTTGTCGTCTACGCGCGGTCTGCGGAATATGCGACTGACTGGGCTCAAATTCATGGCGCTGCTTACCACAGAATTCTGTTCGTCGTGACAATACAATGTCACACATTTATTTCCATGTTGGCAACAACTTAATCCATAATGGGTACAATAGTACATTACAGATTATTAATATTAAGCACAGTTGACAATATGTTAAGTGTAAATTACAGGATTTATACATAGGAACTTGTCAGTATACATAGGAACTTGGCAGTATTAACAAGCTTACGGCGCCATAAAAAGCGTGTGATTCTATGCGCCGTAAGCGCAGAATTCCGCAGTAAGCAGTGCCATGAAATTGGGCCCTGTTTGTAATGCGGGATCGAAGCGTATCACAACAAATGTTCTTTTTGGAGCCCGCGGGATCGAAAGGGTTAATTCTCGTAGGTTTTTATTTGTAACTATATAAGGGTGATGAATCCATAGCCTTTCACGGTAATATGCGCCATGTTTTTGCCGGGGCAAAATTGTTTATTTGGAACATTCGTTGCCGTCTGCGACCTAGACTTGGTTCCAAGTCTGTGATCGTGGTTTTTTGTCTGTCTGAAGCCAATACGGTTGTGCAGTATCGCATTAAATAGCGCCCTCTTGTGTATTAACCTCCGATATTAACCTTCGATCACAGACTTGGGAATGTTGTTCGTCGGTTTGTACACACCCTATTGCGAATTAGTCCAAAAGTGGACGGAACAATCTGATTGGTCGGAAAGCCTTCCATAACATGAATATTCAAACTAAACTTCTACATGCAGTTGAAGGAGATGTACTCAACGATTCCATTTAAACTGTAGGTAAGACGCTTTTTGTAGAGAAGGAATTATGTATTTTATTTTGTGCTTTTTACAGCTCTAAGATCTCATTAAATTTACCTATCATTTCAAATACTATTTACGTACCAAGCATTATACAAATTTAATATCGAATGAATATTACAGAAATAATTTTAAGCGAGTGTAACCTGTTAGTAATAGACGCGGCCTGCAAGGTTTTTGTGGCCTCCTGATTGGCCGTCTCTCTAGCATCCGTATTATTATGTAAATTTTAGCTATGAATACATGAATATCCTACAAACACAAGAGGGTCAAGTCTGAGATCGCTGTGGGCTGTGGGCTGTAGGGGTAAACGGCGTTTTGCGTGGCTGATGGAGACAAAAATAACCGCGATCTCCGACTTGAAATCAAGTCTATCTGCGACCCAGCGCTCGAACTTCACGCACGCGTCTGGAATGTACGTGAAGATTGAGCGCTGGGTCGCAGACGGCAACGAGTGTTCGAAATAAACAATTTTGCCCCGTCAATTCAAACACATGGCGCATATTACCGTGAAAGGGTTGAAAAGCGGGCACTCGACGGTGGATACGACAAATAAGTTTCATTGAATACACCGTAACTCTCGAATATCGTGGTATTAGTATTTTAGTCACCGAAGGATGACAATCGAAAGACATCTAAACAGCATGGCTCGAGTTTGTTTATCAGTCCTCGTGACTCTCCAAGTCGTCACTTATCTTGTTTCAACAGAAGAAACGTTCACCAGAGAAAGGATACTCGTACCAGGAATGTCTTTGGCCGATTCAGGACGCCCACTGGCTGGAGCGTCAGGCGACCGGCACCGTGCCAAGCGGTTAGCCAGCGCGTCGGATTTGACTGCGGATGAAATCGCCGTTTTCTTGGACAAACACAATGAGTATCGATCGCAGGTGAATCCACCGGCTTCAAACATGAAATACATGGTAAGTAGTAGTTCGTTTTGTGAATATCCATAGGTCTGACCCTAGTGTTGCTAATTCCATGGGACATGATTTGGCAACATCTCTGAAACTTCTTTCGATCCGTCGTTCTGTCTCGTGATCAAGCTAAGATATATGGTAAACCCTATATTCTCCAGTGGTCTTTCATTGGTAGCTTCTCCATCAATTCGTTACATGAAGCCCATACTTCAATTCACATATATTTCCATAGCCATTTCGAGACTGTCAAGAAATGTATCATAAAACTAACCTGTGACAATGTCATTACAATAGGTGCTCACTGTTTCAGAAAGTAACGAAAAACTGCTACATGCTTAGGCCGAAAGAAGTCTCCGGTTTCTGGTCTCCGTGCGCGTCGACACCAGTTTTGAACCCTGCCTATGATCAGAAACCGGAGACGTTTTTGCCATATGTTTTTTTTTTATGTTTTACCAAAAACTTTGTGTAAAATCGACATAACAATTCCTGTTGCTCTTAGAAGAATTCACTTGAGATCCTACTATAGATGAGGTTGTGACTTTTGAGGAGATCAGACTGTGAAGATATGTTGGTGTGAGGCCGTTTCTTGTTTTGTATGTCAGGAAGAGAATCTTTAATTGAATGTGATGGGGAACCAGTGTAATGAACGGAGATGTGCAGAGATATTATGCTCTAGACATTTGAGCTGTGGTATATTGTACTGTTTGAAGCATAGAGAAAGGATATCCTTTCTCTGTGGTTTGAAGTGAGTCAGTTTGAGATTTGGTTAAACCGAACAGCAAGCTTCTGCAGTAGCCGAGATGAGAAAATACAGATGTGTTTTATTAGGCATAAAAGACGCTCCGTGGAGATATTTCTGTCTTACCTTGAAAGGATTTTCGGTCTTATAAAGAGGAACCTTCAAAATACCACGTCGGGCACTGATGTTTTATTTTGCTGTCATGAGTTATTATTTGTGTGTTATTATTTCATTTGTATACGAGTATACAAATAACGCTCTGCCACTATAAAGGTGGTTCACTCATATCACCTGCTATAAATATAACATAGGTATTATAATACTTGATTAAAGGTAATTCTACCAAATGGTAATTCCACAATTACCAAAACTTTCTTAGTGTTAAGCTGATGATGACATTAATCTTCTAAAGAAATAATTTTGTCAGGGGCGCTGTAGTTTTGAAGTTCAGTACTTTCCAGTTTGTATTTAGAAATTTTGTTCGCTAAATTCCACGATAAAAAGAATACTTCAAACCTAAATGCACATGCACTATTTGCTCGTGCACGACACAACAAAATATGCAGAAGTTGGTTGCATAAAGGGAAGACACAACTGCAGATTATCAAAATAACGAAATATCATCTAAAAACGTACTTAGTGTAAAGTTTTATCCACTTATCAGTCATCCTGTGAAATTATTTTGTCCAAAGTGCTTTCATCTTTGTGAATCAATTGTTAAATTTACAAGCAGTTTACTACTGGATGGCATCTTTTTGAGACTAGAATCCGGAGACCTTTTGTTTGGCCTTATGAGTGATAAGTTCAACCCGAGCTGCGTGTTGTCCATCCGACACTGGACAACAACTCAGTGTACAGTATATACGTCGGCTTAAAAGAACAGTACAACATAATGTTGACAAACCTGCTTCACGGCCCTTTAAAACAAGATTTACATTAATTAAGATAACCTGGAAAAGTTGATATGATGCATTTGTTTAATAGAAAGAGTTGCGTACATGCAAAATTATAAATACACTATTTTGACGTTTATTTGCTTTATCTTTGATAACTAATGCATTAATCGCGCTCCATCAAAACAAAGCTATTCATAGCATACACTGAATTTCTCACCACTGTAAAAGATGCATTGAATGGGTGGTTTTCATTTTCGCTTCTAAAAGGGATAATATCTTCACGATCAGAGCAGACTTTCAACAGGGCATGGAATCGGTGTCCTAGGTTAAGATTACTCGCAATTTATGCAGCAGCTACGGTTATTTTGACCTTTTCATGTGGGGTATTATTTTCAGTCACTGAGATAATCTAAAACTAGCACTCCGATTCCACGCCCTGTTGATCGTGACGATACTGTCCCTTTAATCGGCTACTATACACTTCTATTTCCTTGTACAGAGGAAGTATATGTACTACTTTCAACTGAGATATTTAAAGGCCCTATCAAATGCAATGTTATGAAGATTATTTAAGTAAAACTTATTTAAGTAAAACATATTTAAGTAAAACTTCAAATTCAAATTCGAATGTTTTGACATAATTATTTTCTCAAACTTGAAAGTGGCTCAGACATATTTTTTTTCAGAATGATTGATACTTGTACCAAGTACGGTGAACATCGGTGTTTTAGAGCATCGGTGCTGTTAATTAATTCCCTTAAAACCAAGAAAATAAGCACTGAATCTGTTTTGATAGCCATGGAAGCAGAACAACGTCCAGTTTCGTTCATGGGTTACTATGGTGTTCTAAAAAGGACACATGCACATTGCAAGAATAGAAGAGTGTGTAAGCGTCGCATTAGGATTCACGCGTCGCATTAGAAGTGTTTTTTTAATTTTATTTATTTAAAACCATCTTTAACGAGGGTAACCCATCCAGCACAGCTGATCATTTGGGGCCCTCATATAATATAAAAATATATCAATATTATACAAAAATTGTTACAGGAGGTACAGATGAATTAATAATAATAAAAAGTCTTAATGGACAATTACATACAAAATAAAACGTAAAGGACTAAATTGCACAAATAGACCCCCGTCCCAGTCTACCATACTGATTAAAGATAGGACTAAAAGGGAAGATTAAAAATGGAACAAACAAAAGTTGGCAGGCAAGTTGGAAGTGAATGCGCTGGGCAACTGTCATTGTATTGAGATTACTAAAAAGTAAGTTGGTGGGTGAAATGGGTGGAAGCTTAAGAACAATGCGAAGTGCTCTATTTTGGAGTTTTTGAATTTTGGAGACAAGAGTGGGTTTGGCACCCCACACCATACAGCAGTAGTCTATGTGGGGTAGAACCATGGCATTATATAATAAAAAAGCTGTTGGCTGGTCAACAAATTTTCTTGTTCTGGCGAGCAAAGAAATTGAAGAACTTAATTTATTGCAGACTTTTTTCACATGTTCAGAGAAATTTAGTTTGTTGTCCATTAGTATCCCTAGGTGTTTATGAGAATCAACTTGTTGTATTTTTGGCCAGAAATAAAAATTTCGAGGGGATTGCTCTTTTTAAGTTTTTGAGCAGTACCAACTAGCATAACTTCTGTTTTTTGAGGATTTAAAATAAGTTTGTTAGCCTGCAGCCATTTTGTTAAATTAAGAAGATCCGAGTTCAATTTATTTTCAATGAGACTAGTGTTTTTATCACCATAATAAATAAGTGTATCATCTGCATACATATCAATGTTGCAGTGATCAAGACATTTTGGCAGGTCATTAATGTACAATGAAAAAAGTAAGGGCCCCAGGATTGATCCCTGAGGTATTCCAGATGTTACAGGATTAACTACAGAAAGTGTTGTCGCGTCGCATTAGAAGTGTTGTCGCGTCGCACTAGAAGTGTAGTCGCGTCACACTAGAAGTGTGTCGCGTCGCACTAGAAGTGTAGTCGCGTCGCACTAGAAGTGTAGTCGCGTCGCACTAGAAGTGTGTCGCGTCGCACTAGAAGTGTAGTCGCGTCGCACTAGAAGTGTAGTCGCGTCGCACTAGAAGTGTGTCGCGTCGCACTAGAAGTGTAGTCGCGTCGCACTAGAAGTGTGTCGCGTCGCACTAGAAGTGTGTCGCGTCACACTAGAAGTGTAGTCGCGTCGCACTAAAAGTGTAGTCGCGTCGCACTAGAAGTGTAGTCGCGTCGCACTAGAAGTGTAGTCGCGTCGCACTAGAAGTGTAGTCGCGTCGCACTAGAAGTGTTGTCGCGTCGCACTAGAAGTCTTCACATTGCAGTTTTTTCTCGTATGAAGAGCCGTATGTGACTAAATTTCGACTAATTAATATATAAGACTGAAATAAATGTAAAGCCATATATTTACTAGCAAAACCAATTATACAAAAGCGGCAACCAGACTGGTCGGCAGCTAGCATGCATACGGTACTAAAAATTAATTTTGGGATTTATATTCCTTTAAAAAAGTTCTCCACAGCCCATACATTATTATTATACAGAAAGGTTTTGTTTTTGAATTAGTGTTGTAGTTAACAAAAAATGTTTACAACCTAAACCTAGTCTCGATCCCGATACTCCCTACATGGAAGGTGAGCTCGAATTTGTTGGTGAATTAATTACAAAGGGACCTTAATAACATTGTACTTATAAAATAATATATATTCTTTAATGCAGAAAAATATTGCACAGGCCTGTTGGGTTCACTCGTCCCCACCAACCAGGTCCTCAGCAAGCGGGGTGGGCGATTTCTTTCTGCCAACTAAAATTACCATCCCGCGATATTTCATCCAGTGATAAGTTATGTTTTATACATATTCGTGGCTTATTCCATCAGTCCCAAAACACTTAAATATCTGGCTAGCCCTAACATATCAATGAGCTACCATACCAAACCAAAGTCCCTAGGCAGACCAAAGGTCTCTGCCAGAATGTAAACAAACCCACCCAAGGCCATACCTTGGCTGATGATAAGAAGTGATACTGTACTATGGCATGAATAGACAATATACACACTGTTCGTTTGTATCAAAAAATTCGATAGTGAATTTAATAATATAACGACCAGTACTAACACAATTAAGAAAATTAAGAAACTAAGAAAATTGCAAAACTGGAGGCATAAGTCTAGATGGTCTTCATCTGGAATACCTGCAACCAGTAATACAGTGAATTTAGGGTTTCTAATTCTCACAGTGACTGAACAATGGTGGGATATAAATTTACAAATAACTCGGAAACATTAATTTTTTACAAGGTTTACAACAAAATTATAAGTGGAAACGAGATGAATAATAAAACCTGTCATTCAGTAGATTACAATAAAAGTGTAAGCAATTTGATTTAACTGAGGAATCAGCAACAATAAAAAAGTGGAAAAATGCAATAAAGTAAAATAATAGGAATTAAGTAATAATCAGAAATTAAAATAATCCAGTCACTATTCTAGGTTCGTAACATCCAAAAATCTGAGAAACAGAAGGAAAGTAACACTACTGATGAAATATTAATAAATGTCAAAACAATTTTTCATGATTGGCAATTCTTTAGGTACAATTGGTGACTCGCAGATAACCCCCTCACTACAAGCACGTAATTTGGGTGTTATATTTGACTCGACAATGACTTTAAAACCTCATATCTCCAACATTGTTCGCATATCATCATTTCATATCAGAAATATTAGCCGAATAAGGAAATACTTGAATAAAAGTGCTGCTGAACAAATTATACAGTCATGCGTTTGTCACATCACGGCTCGATAACTGGAATGCTCTCCTCCACGGTCTCCCACAGAATCAAATATCTCGTCTTCAGCACATACAAAACACAGCAGCTCGTGTTGTGACTTTGTCCAGAAAGTCATGCCATATCACGCCAATCTTGAAAGAACTGCACTGGCTTCCTGTTTCACAGAGAATTGTTTTTAAACTTATGCTAATTGTTCACAAATCTTTTAATAACATTGCTCCAAGTTATATTTCTGAACTGCTTAAAGTCTACACTCCATCACGCAATTTGCGCTCCAGCAACATGTCACTCCTAAAGGAACCAACTTCAAAACGGAACTGAGGTGATAGGTCTTTTTCTGTCGCGGCTCCGAGACTCTGGAATCATCTTCCAACTAAACTCAAATCTTGTCATAGTATAACTAGATTTAAGTCGATGCTTAAAACTCATCTTATGTCACAATTCTTCAAAGATGATGTATATTTGTAATTGCATTGTAGGTACATGTATCTCAGTACAAAATTATTCCCTACGCTATCATTGTATATTGTTTGTATCATTGTATATTGTTTGTGTCCTTGAGCAAGACACTTAATCATAATTGCTTCTCTCCACCCAGGGGTTAAATGGGTACCTGTGAAGGCAGAGTTGATTTGCTCTATATGCGCTAGAAATGGCAGCAATTGAGTTGTATACTCCCCAGGGAGCTGAGATGGTTTCAGGAATGATTTATGAGCCTTATGAGCAGGGATAATAATATAATGCGCCTTGAGCACCACTTAGTTGGTGGATACGTGCGCTATATAAATCCACACATTATTATTATTATTATTATTATAAGTAAGACTAATTGCGGTGACACCATTCTGAAAAGAACTGGAGGTACAACTCGACGTTTCGATCAGTATGCTCTGATCGTCCTCATGAGAATGCCGGACTCTGGAAAATGCTGCTGCTTTAAGTAGACTGCTGGAGGATCATCCCATGAATGGATGCTGGAGGATTAGTTCGTTGAGGCTAGCAGGCGGGAACTGTTGAGACTAGGATCCTAGTCATGTTTGTATTCATGTTTTATCTTTGTTTCCGCGCCTTGAGCGCCCAGCAGGGTGGATATGTGCGCGCTACAAATCTTTATTATTATTATTATTGTGGCGGAATCTCTACTGCTGAAGGTGATTTATCCCAGTGACCTTCAGTCGATGGATCTTCCGGCTCGGACGGCTGAATATCGGCCGGGAGATGCAGGCCCGTTTGGTCGGAAATATACCGCCTATACACAAGTTAACACCGTTCCCTGGTTCGATCTTGGAGTGGCAAAGACTGACAAATTAATCCACAAGGACACAAATGAATGAATTGATTCTGATTTAATAAATCACATGCATAATAATTGGACCCGGTGTGACTGCAATTTAATTATGTGTATCCTTCAATAAACATTAATTGTACCCTCCAATATGCATATAGCGCCGCACGCGAAGGCGTCGCTAGCTAAGCCTTGCTGGGGGTCCTGTATCCTCCTTGGTCTGTATTTTGCTACTGAGGCCGTCAGCCTTCCTTGACCAACGCGACCGCCTCCTCAATCCTCGCGTCCACCTTCCACTCTAACAGTACCGGCTAATCCGACTGCTCCTCGGTGGCTGTGACGTGGGCGTCCCAAGGCTTATCCACGCAATGCACGTTCCGCCGTCAGTCCCCGTGGCTGCGCCTCCAGTAGCCTCCTTACTTTGGTCCGCTGATAGGCCCCAGCTCAGCTTCGTTAGCTAACCTTGCATGCCCGACGCGCTCGCAGGACGTACCTTCCTATCCAAGGGCTTGGCTCACACTGCCGCTTGCGATCTCAATCGCCAGCTGCGCGCACTTACGCACATGATCCAAATCTCATGCACTACTACACGCACGCAGCCGCAGCAACCCGCGCCGCTAGTCGCGCGCCCTCTGTCTGCTACGATTAATTAGCCTGACTTGCGCTACATTATTATTAACTGTTACAACTGGTCATCAACTTTGTATTAAGTATGTATTAAACTTTCATAGCAGACACGTATTCCTCAAACCTTGAGTCTGTGTCATTTTATGGTGACACATGTCAAAGTTACACTGAAAAATTGGAACTTGGTCAGACTTACTGACCTGTGAATGTCTACCCACTAAGAAAGTTTTTTTGTAGTAAAATATATTTCTTTTCTGTAAGGATAATGTATTATTTTGTTGATGCATAACTCCAGCTTATATGAAAGCTTCAGCAATAGTGAAAATACAATCAGGTTGTTTATTATGTGAAATGTTTGTATCATGAACTTTAAAAAATAATTTTGAAAACATAGTTATACTGAAATTATAGACAAAAAGGCTTCAAAAGAAACATTTGATGAATGATGTATTTCATAACATATATAAATGTGTTCCTGCCTATAGTTATTACAGTTAGTTGTGTAACAAATTTGACTACCTCAAAATGCAACTTGTGGGACATAATTATTTGGGACAGTGTTGTACATGTACACAACATTCCTTTAAATTAACAGTAGGCCTAACAAAAATCATCTGTTTGTGTCCTTTTTGCTTTTAATTATCTGTCATCTAGCCCCCATATATAATTACATTATTGTGTGACCATGAATTTAGGGTATGGTTCTGCTTTAAAATAGTTTGTTGTGAAAAGAGGCATCAGTATATAAAACATACAAATGTTGCTGACTGAAAATTTATTTTGGACCAACTGTTGCTCTAGTACCTTTGATTTGCCGACTGAGAACAATTATTGGGGTGTCACACCCCATACCCCCGATCCCGCTCGCTACGGCCCTGGGCGGTGGGGGCGAGTGAACCCTGTAGGCCTGCGCAATATTTTTCTGAACAATTTATATTATTTTATAAATACAATTTTACAAAGGTTCTTCTGTACTGAATTCACCGCCAAATTCGAATGGCATGGTAGTCTTGTGGTTTAGAATGCTTACCTTCCATGTAGGTAGTTGGGATCGAGACTAGGTTTAGGTTGTAAATATTTGTAACAGGATTAGCAACATTTTTGTTAACTACAACACTAATTCAGAAACAAAACCTTTCTGTAAAACAATAATGTATGGGCTGTGGAGGACTTTTTTAAAGGAATATCAATCCCAAAATTCATGTTTAGTACCGTATGCATACTAGCTGCCAACCAGTCTGGTTGCCGCTTTTGTATAATTGGTTTTTCTAGTAAATGTATGGATTTACATTTATTTTAGTCGTATATATTAATTAGTGGAAATTTAGTCACATACGGCTCTTCATACGAGAAAAAAACTGCAATGGTGAACACTTCTAGTGCGACGCGACAACACTTCTAGTGCGACGCGACTACACTTCTAGTGCGACGCGACACACTTCTAGTGCGACGCGACACACTTCTAGTGCGACGCGACTACACTTCTAGTGCGACGCGACACACTTCTAGTGCGACGCGACTACACTTCTAGTGCGACGCGACAACACCTCTAGTGCGACGCGTGAATCCTAATGCGACGCTTACACACTCTTCTTGCAATGTGCACGTGTCCTTTTTAGAACACCATATGTTACAGGTCAGCTTCTATTTAAAAATAAAGCAAAACAGGTTTACATTAAGATGCATCGGGGCATACACAAACAAAATTCATTCCGGGGCCCTGTTTAATTTCATGGCCAGTTGAATCTGGTATTTTCCTCACAAAAGCACCGATAGATGTTTCGAAGCAGCGGCGTAGCCAGGACTTTTTCAGTTGGGGGGGGCCACGGGGGGGGGGCCACGGGGGGGGGCCACGGGGGGGGGCCACGGGGGGTGGGCCTTGCTTTTCAGTGGGGGGCCAGGGGTATTGGTTTTTCCCTTTTCTTTTTTTCTTCTGTTTTGGGGGCACTATGAGGATTTTTCGTGGGGGCACCTGGGGGCACTGGATATTTGGGGGCACCCCCCCCCCCCGGCCGCCCCGTGGCTACGCCGCTGTTTCGTAGACATCTTAAGCTTAGCTGAACAGCCGTATAGCCATGCATGTCCACATATCCAGGCTTGGGTAGATGCATGAAGGGGGACATAATTATGTCCCCGTTTTATCGCCATGGATGTACATTTAACATAAGATTTGTATGTTGGTAGTGTGACCACCATCCACCTTTTTGGCGCATGTCCCCCTGACTTTGGACGCCTATTTCCGGTTTAGATGCACGTATAACGTGCGCGTGAACGCGAGCATTACGCAATAATTATTTGGATTTTGCAATAGTTTCACGCGCGTCAAAATGCGCGTTTAAACGTTTAGTTGCGCAGCACGACTACAAAAAGCTCGTTGGCAAGCGCGTAGTACATGTAGTAACGTTGTTGTTAGTTAAGTTTGAACATCGTCGACGTTGTTTTAAATCTGTTTTCTTTACAATTTCCCATGTAATCTCAAAGAAGTAGTGTTTATATTGAGCTAAGTGATATTCATATTCACTCAATCAACATATCTGTTCATGAATTTCGTTTACTTATACAATAAAAAGTAGTTTAAATCTCACGTTTTTGGCATACGTGAACTTACCATCTTTCACGTCTAATAGACCTTATGCGTTGACGTCATCACGCCGCCATCTTAGAGGTAAAACGATGATGAAACAATGGAAAACGCACATCTATACACGCGCGGCGCACAGATTGGGCCAATGAGCAACCTTCTTTTGACCTCTAGCCGAGGGCGCCCTACTCAAATGACGTCATGTGCATAAGGTCTATACGTCCGTGCAAACAAAGTTTTGTGAGTTGCTATCCGACAAAAGTGATGACGTCACCTGGAAACAACACAACTTTTTCACGCGCACGTTCACGTTCACGTGCATCTAAACCTTTCTAATATGCGTTTTCACGAAGGGACAGACGCTCATCCATATTCATGCAAAGTGTAGGTCATTGTGCTTTTACTTTTTTATGAAGGAACAGGAATCTCCCCCCCCCCCCCACTCAAATATTATTATTGTATGAATAATAATTAACGATATTTTAGTTAAGTGTCCGTATTTAAAAAAAAATCATTTACGTTTCGCATATCGTAGTTTTGAAGCGACTACCGTGAAACATTGCGTTCCGTGCTACTCGGCATAATCGGCATACAGTGGTGGGTTAAGTATAGGGAGGGGACCGTTCCACACCATGCATGTTACTTCACCATTAAGTTTTATGGGTTGTTTTAATGATTTTTATTTGTATTTCATGTTTTTGTTTGGCGATTTCCTCAGTCTCCGGATAACCACCTCCGGATAACCGCCACAGTAGTGCATTGTGTTTTGTGTACACATCACTTCAGAAGGAATGGCTTTGAAAATATTTTCGTTTGAAACATAATTGGTTAAACGGATGGTAAACGCATGGCTTATCAAGAGTATGTGCCAGCTGTTCGCCAGCTGGTCTGTTTAGCCAGCATGCAACGCGCGCGCATTTGAACCAATTGGAATGTCGAAGATTATTTTGCATTGTTGGATCGATTGGAATGCAGCCGCGCTGTGTTTTATACAACTTGTTCACATAGGGATATGAACGTTTGCCCGATTTGTGAGGTCTCTCTTAGCCACCATACTTTGTATATGGGAAATTTAGTCCCCGCGTATACATGTATCACGTATTTCCCTGGAAATAAAAGAAAAAAAGAAAGCGCGTCACCGCACCGATTTTGAAGCCGACCGATGACCAGAAACCGGGGACTTTTTTGGCCTTATCGCCGAACGCGTCGGCCGCCCAGCTGTTATTCGGTTTGCCACGCGTTACGCGGACCCACGGGCCAAGTTGGAATATCATCCGTTGGATTTCTTAGTTTCTTACTGACTCTTTTCCAATACAAGATGGGCATGTATATGATGATATTATGGTCTCCATTTGCAGACGCTATTGTCCATTACAATACCACCTCAGCCGCTTATATATTTGTTTGATTCCTATATTCTTAACTTCGTTTTGTCCGTTCATTCATCTCTGTTTTATCTATTGTTCAAAAGCATCTCATTAGAACCCATCACCAGCCGAGATGTCTTCTACTGATCTTCTGTCTTCTTTACCTCCTTGGGGCTTATGGATGTTTCGTGATGTCTTTTCTCAGTTCTGGTTTCTGATGCCTTTTTTTGTTCTGGTTGTCATGTAGTGTCTTCTTGTCTTTTAGGTGTGATTTGGTGTTCTTGTTGTCTCTTAGGTGTGATGAGGTGTTCTGGTCGTCGTGTGTCTTCTTGTTGTCTGACTTGGTGTTCTGGTGGTGTATCTTTTTGTTTGGGATGTTGGATGTTTTCATATTCCATGTCTGATTCTTCCTCGTGTCTGTCGTCTCTAGATATTTTGCTGTTAGGGCTTGTCCACTTGTTCTCTTCCGGCGATTTCCTCTTCATTGTCTTCGCTCTCACTGCTTCGTCCCAGAAACCAATCTGTTGGGGTTGGTGATTTGTACTCTTTTTGGTTGTTTTAATGCTACCTTGATCTTTCTTGATTCTTACATTTTCCTCGTTGTCGGCATCACTACAGGGCGACTAAAAAAAAAGGTAATCCACAAATAATGGGTTAATATGACCAGGTTATGAGATTTATGATTATAAACATGATTGCATCATGAGTAGGAGCTATTAGCTTTCCATTGATACCATCCTTGCATTCATGCGATCACACATCACTGAGCACCATTGTCTTGAAAATGGAACATCAAATTCCAAAATGTGCAGGTTGGTGAATAATGGGCCCAATGGGCAAACATCCAGAGGAATTGGGCTCATATCCAAACAGAGACAAGATACGTAGGTTACAGGACACACATTTAAATGATTGAAAGAAAACATATCTTATTCATGATAATGATTTTATTTGATAAGATCATTAACCCTTTAGGCACCAACACCTTCCACATGTCCACCTCCTCTCTCCACACAAAGTCCACAGCGACGATGCATGTCTTGCACAGCTCTTCTCACCATAGCTGGGTCATTGCGCAGAATGTTGACTTCGTGGGTGATACGATCCTGTAACTCATCAATATCTCGAGGACATGTGGAAGGTGTTGGTGCTAAAGGGTTAATGATCTTATCAAATAAAATCATTATCATGAATAAGATATGTTTTCTTTCAATCATTTAAATGTGTGTCCTGTAACCTACGTATCTTGTCTCTGTTTGGATATGAGCCCAATTCCTCTGGATGTTTGCCCATTGGGCCCATTATTCACCAACCTGCACATTTTGGAATTTGATGTTCCATTTTCAAGACAATGGTGCTCAGTGATGTGTGATCGCATGAATGCAAGGATGGTATCAATGGAAAGCTAATAGCTCCTACCTCATGATGCAATCATGTTTATAATCATAAATCTCATAACCTGGTCATATTAACCCATTATTTGTGGATTACCTTTTTTTTGAGTCGCCCTGTATAGTTGGCTTCTTTGTTGTCTGGATCTGCCCATACTTTCACAGGTGGAATTCTAATGACTTCTTGATCTTCTGAATCGGTCTCTCTATGGTCTTCATCGTTCCAAGATGCTCTGTGGTTAAGACTACCGCAGACAAAGCATCGGCCTCTTCGGGGGCATTCTCTTGCGATATGGCCAGTATCTACGCAGATCTTGCATGTTTTCTCCTGACCACGGTATCTTACTGGCAGGGAAAAGCCTCCAACTTTTATGAAACTGGGAATGGGTTTCTTGAGGTTTTTAATCAAACAGCTTCTTACCCCGCTTTCTATTTTGGAATCAAAATCGTGCATGTGTCTGCGGATGTTCTACAGTTCCATGCATGGTAAGGGCCGTGGTGACAACCTGGTCCGTCATTTCAAATGGTGCCTTGATATAAACGACTGCCGAATTCTGTATATTGGTGCGCTCATACTGCAAAAGCGTGTCATGTAGGGAAATGCCATTGACTACTAATTCTTCGCTATCTTCACCATTGTCAAAGGTCACGCTATACCAACTGTTTTCTAGCTCAGCGATGCATTTTATTGTTGCCGTTGTTTCCAATTCTTTGTATATGGCAGCATAGACATCATGCGGAGTAACCTTTCTCATGTTCCGTGTGCTGAACCGTATTGTGTTTGGTCGTTTCAAATACGCCATTGTAAAATTCAAAATGGCGTCCAGCCAACGGGTGTGGTGTGGAGAAAAAAAACTCCAAAAAAGGCCAGGAAAGGCCCAACAAATTTGAGAATTGTGAAATCTGTACTTTCAAACAGTGCACATCATTTGGCAATACTCTGCGTTAATGATGGTGAAACTACAATTTCCAAAAGTGGGCAACTTCAAACTTGATTTTCTCGTAACTTGTATTTAGTGTTGTGTGGTGTAAATCGTCCCTTCGTGAAAACGGTGACAATATAGGTAATAAGTAAAGACTGTTTGCGGTGACACAATGTGAACAAAAAATGTTTTAGTAGTAATTAGTTCTGAAAAGAACTGTGGTTACAACTCGACGTTTCGATCAGTATGCTTTGATCGTCTTCAGAAGAATGTTATAGGTAACGAATTTCTGTCGTGTTGTGCATCAAACTTGGTGCATAAATGATATGTTTACAAGGGTATAAACGGTATATTTACATGAGATGTGAATATCGCCCTCTTTATTTTGTTGATAACTTGATAACTAGGGCATAAGAAATAACAGTCCGAAAGAGAGTTTTGTGAAACCGGCAAAAAGTATGAACACAACACTACGGAAGAAGTTAACACCACATGTTTGCGAGATCACATGTGAAAATCTCGTAAGAGTTGTCATAAGTGTTGGTTCTGGTAAGAACCGGTGGTGACATAACTCGACGTTTCGATCAGTATACTCTGATCGTCTTTGCTACCGCAAAATATTATGCCTATTCCTACTGTACCTCCACCATGCAAAGCTTCAAATCCTACTTAATAATTAGTCAGCGAGAATGGAGGATCGAGTCCCACCATTGTTGTTATTCTTCTGTTTATTTATTTGTTGTCTGTCACAGGTGTGGGAGGACACCCTTGCCACCATGGCCCAGCAGTACAGCGATATGTGTATATGGGCACATGGCTTTCCAGAGGTGAACATCAGCCCATTCAACCAACAGGGGCAGAATCTTTGGCTGATAGGGCCCTCAAAAGCTGACAAACGCCCTGACCCAGCAAGCGCTGTGTCCTCATGGTACAACGAGGACCCATTTTACAACTACACAGATCATCTTTGTCAGTCTGGCAAAGCGTGCGGACACTATACCCAGGTGAGGCAATATTTTTTATATAGGCGTGACATATTTTTTGGGCTAAAATTAAGGGGGCATCAATGGGTTTCTGAACGGGGGGTGGCTATTATACCAGAGTAAGGAAATATCTACATAAAGACGTAACTTGTTTCGGGCTCCAATGAATTTTCCTTGTTTCTCTTTGTAGTTTTGCTTGTATTTTGTTTTTTTATTAAGTTTAAAGGCTATTCTGATATATTTTAAATTATTGATGAATTTTATATCTTTGTGTAATAATAAATAAAAAACATGTGACTGTTTGTATAATTGGCTGTCACGGTAATGAAACAAAATCCGACTGGGTGTTAAAAAAATACCGTAGTATACAACAGATTAGCTTCGTAGAGAAATAGTTATGTGATATTAAAATTCAGCTTACGGATGTATCGACCATGTTTTACCAGCAATTTCTGGAAATTTGTGTTTTCATTGGAACATTGATAATTTCAGTTTTGTTTAACAAGAAAACAAATACTTTAAAATGTGATATTTCACACAATAATTATCACAAGTTTGCTTTAACAGAAAAAAGTGCCAACATTAATTGATGATTACATTCATGTCGGTACATACTGACTGTAAACCCATGCTTCTCACGGTTATTTAGCATGTTCCACTTCCTGAAGTAAAGTAACAGTGTTCTGATTAACCAAAAAACAATGTCCAAGAAAAGTGCCGTATAAATACAGCGAAAATCACGGGCGATATATCTGCAAGTATAGGTTTTACCAAAGTACTTAAAAGCTTGTAAGTCATTCTCCCGTTTCTATTTATGACTTTATTTTTTAGTAAACTTTCACAAAATTGATATTTCAAATGTCTGCATTGTTTGCATAAGTATAATTATTAAAATGAATGTTCATCATTGATAATGTTGGCTCACGCGGCAACCCGAAAAACCATGCCCTAAGAAAGACCGCGCACGCGAGTGGCGACACCACGAACGCCTTTACGTTTTCCAGTCCGTTCTTTGGTCCAATGATTCTGTATATTTCTGTACAGATCCAGTAGAGAAATGCTTATTGCATGAGGTAACTCATTTTTAATGTTATCAACTTTTTGAATATAGTCCCTACACACATTAATATTTCTGGAGGTTTAGGAAGAATTCCACAGAAACATAAAACAGGAAAGACTGGTAAAAGCGCCCATGGTTTCACCAATCAAGTGCTATTCTCTAAACCAATATATAAATTAAACATCAAACCTGTAAAAGTCATATCACCACATTATCGTCGTTTAAATTCTTAACACAAATAAATGTTTATATTCATACAGAAAATGCTCATTATTGCATTCCACTCTCTCAACCACCTTCATTCAAATATCATACCTTTTCATATGTTGATGTAATGCTCTCTTTGACCATTTTGTATATGGGTTTGTGTTGGAAACTCTTCCCTGGCAACCGTTGACACTAGAACGGACCCAATAACGCCAGTGAACCTTTGATGCGCTACCTTCACCAAAGCAATAGCTACTGTGCATTTTAATCCTCAGGTGGTCTGGGCTAAAAGCTATGCGGTTGGTTGTGCCATGTCGTTCTGTCCAACAGCTACTCCCATTACTTCAACTAACGTCTGGATTGTAGGCTGTCACTACGGTGTAGCGTAAGTCCGACAATAATATTTTGTTTTAAATTTCCGGGTCAGGGCATTAACCCAGGCTTAATCTCCATGTTGGATAATATTGTCAGGCTTAAAATCCGATTGATGCCGAAACTGGGCGAAAGTGAAGTCAATGCGTAATCCATAACAAAAAATACGAACGCAACAGGTATGCTCTCATGCGCAACAGCACGATCTACCACACGCGCTAGCTGATCCGCACAGTTTTCAATCTGAAACAAACCGAGTTGATTATTAATGACACTGTTGGGTAAACAAACAGCAAAACACTTTTGTTACCAACATCTCAATAACTGAAAAATATACAAATGAATTTTTTAAATATCTTACTGATACATGTTGTTATGGTGAAGCCCAACATTTATATACTTCTTCCCTGAGCAGCAAAACATGTTTGAAAGTAATAGATAAAACATGGCAAAATCTTGAAGTTTTCGTGACTAGGAGTATAGTACTAATTTTGTTATGACATTGCTCATCTGTGGTCTTATTTTAGCGGGAACTATGCTGGAGTTAGGCCGTACCTGACCGGGACGCCATGCACGCAGTGCGAATCAGGGATTGGTCAGTGCTACGGTAACCAATGTCGTAAGTATAACAAATTAAGTTATTAACTACACAAATATTGAGTGCCCCAGAGCTAAATTATATCATTGGGTATAATCTTAACTGGATCATTTCATGAGGCGGTCCACGTGACACGAACCTAGGTAGTAATCCTAGGGTCATTATTGTTTATTCTTTACATTAATAATATATATGCAAACTTCTATTCGAGTCCTCAAACCTCGATTCCGAGTCCCCCATGTCAAGTCCAAAGAAAAATCGACCTCTCGATTACCGTACGAGCGCTCTACCAACTGAGCTAACCAGCCCCTATGTTAGGGGGCGGTCCACTTATGCCAATTATCTATTGCTCTATGGGGCCAGGTCAGAGGCCAAACCATATCTGCCGAGTAGCCAGGGATCAAGCCCCGGTCAGATGCAAACAACCCGGGTAACGGCAGTTACAAATTCTGATTTGTATACGTAACACTAATTTAAATCAAGTATAAAGCGTGCAAAATTCCTTGGTGTTTGTATCAACGAATATCTTTCATGGATTAATCACATATACAGTTTAACCATAAAATATCAATATTATTAGGAACACTCATATTCAAGTTTAAACATATAAACCAGTTACCTAAATGTTTTGATTATCTTTTAAATAGGGCATCCGAAATTCACTCCCATAACACTCGTAGCGCAACAAAGGGAAAATTATACCTGAACAATAATAGAACTTGTAACTTTAAAAATAGCGTTCAACAGCAGGGTATTTATATTATTTTGGAACAAACTTGATAATAAAAGTAAGTAAAAAATAGCCTTTTACGGCTTCCCTACTTTGCCAATTGTTGACATTGTTTTCTATTCTATTTATATTGTATGTATTCACTGCATGTACAAAACTGATAAATTATCATTAATCCAATAATTATGTTTGTACGGTATATTGTATGATACATTGCTGTTATATATTGTTTTGTTGTTTGTTAACATTGAAATAAATGTCATTCATTAGTCATACCAATAGGCCTACTGATGTTTATAAACAGCTGTATGGGACTGGCAGTTACATGCTTGTTTTTTATTTGTTTCCAAGACCAGACTTAATTGTGTACATGTCAAGGCATTGCAAAAACGTGGCAGCGTAAGAGCATAAGATGACGATTTGTTTTCGTTTTTCAGTGGAACCTTTCTGTATTCAAGACAAAATGATGTTTTACAATATTAACTCGGGTTGAGATAATTACACTTTGTTTTAAGTTTCCTTGTTCACGCCTACCCCCCTAAACGTTTGTTAGTGTTTAATTAAATTTTCTACTGTTCATTTGTTTTTGTTTCGTTTTCACAGGGTTGTGTTCAACACACACCGAAGAGTGCGGTAAGGTTGATGTTTGTTTGTTTTGTGTCTCCACATTGTTGTCAACACGAAATACATCTTGATTGCAATTGTGTTACACGTATTATAATATATTGTTATAACAAATGCGACAATATTTTCAAGATGAAGGTTGCTTATCAACATTCTCAATTTGCTCATCAAAGTTCACAATTTCCTCATTAATATTCAGAAATTGCTCATCAAAATTCACAAATTCGTGATTTGCAATTCAAAATTAGCATTGATTATATACACACTCAAATATTTATTTCAAAAAACGTGGCTATGTTTAGCAATTTGACTTTTGCTTTCAATTTAAATGTGATTTTAACTCAACATTATGTGGGGGCGGTCTGATTGTGGCAACAGGTTATATTATGGCTGAACGTCGTTGTCACCCCAATGGTACCCAGATAATTATATAGAATTATCTAACGTACCTTGGAGTACGATTGCCTGGGTATCATTGGGGTACCCTACTGGGTGACAACAACCCCTTTAGCTATGGTATGCCTACAACAAATCTACGAACAACAATTAATAAAAATCAATATAGTGACCATACAGTTTTGAAATGTTCTCAAAATCCCCTGCAGCAGAATACTTTAATGAACCTAGTTTCATTGTAAACAGTTTGTGCTCAGGTCTGTGAGAATTGTGGAACACTGGACACAGAGACATGCACATGTCATTGCCGAGGAGGTTTTCGTGGTACTGACTGCAGTGGTAAGTATAACCATGGAGGAAGGCTCCTCCATGGTATAACCAAACACAAACATAGTTTTTCACACTATGTTTACAATGTACAACAGTTAATTGTAGTACCACAAGTACATTGGTGTTTTAGGGGGGAAGGGGAATTGTGCCGCCCCCCCCCTCCCCCCAGACCTGATAGGGTTAATCTACATCAAGAACCATTCATTCCTTTATCATGTGCAAACATCTGATTAATGTTAATTAATGTTTTCCTTTTTAGGGTATAACAACAATAAATATAACGTCATCACAAAGGGGTTAGGGAATATGGGACACAAATTGCTAACGTTATATTGTAATA
>CM055822.1:36944929-36971093 GCA_029582265.1 Zoroaster sp. YZ-2022 | reverse complement strand
TTAAGGGGGCATATATATTCAAGCTACTAAAGAAGTACCTTTCCATAAAATGTCACAGGTAATCAATCTTCCTCTCGTCATGCTTTTATCTAAATTATCCAGTTTTATCTCTGATTTGCGCGATGCCAGAATTAGCCACTCCTAAATTACTTTCCCCATGATTAAAGGCCATTTCACACTCCCCATTGTTTAATCAAAGAACCCTCGTCCTCCCTAGTACCAATGTGTGTGTTTCCTGAAGACAGATGATATCATATTTCTCTCTATTTAAATGGTTGAATAAAATTTCCTTTTTGGTCATTGAGCCCGTTAACATTTAAAGTGGCTATTCTGATCATCGCGAAAATCAAAATGTAATAAATCATGAATTACAGGGGTAAACTTGTGCTCTGCCTTCCCGTCCCCGTGGATGTCGGTCGTTTCACCCAAGTCGTTTCGTACCCAAGTCGTTTCGTACCCAAGTCATTTGTGCCCAAGTCGTTTTGTACCCAGTCGTTTCGTACCCAAGTCGTTTCATTGAGGCTTCATAGCACAGTAACAAAAGGGTTCCAAGTCCTTTTATATTGAACAACAATGTGACTGTCAATCACTGTTGATGGGTTCACGGGAAATGTGTTGTCGCTGCGGTTTTGTTTCGTTTGGTTTTTGAGCTTGGATTTAATAAATTCAATTCCCAGCATGAAATAAAATCTAATAATGAAATCTATTCCCATAATTATTTGCATTTCTTTTTATTATTATTTGTTTTGCAAATTTATCACTGTCTTCCCTTTTCTATAATTTTCAAGTCTTGATTATTTTGGATTTAATAAATAATTATTTTCCATAAATTTTATGATTAAGCAATAATGAATTTGAATTTGTGAAATTGTAATAAAATCTATTCCCAGCATTATTTGCATTTCTTTTTATTATGATTGTTATTCAATTTCCAATTTTTTCAATCAGTGATCAATTTTGTGATCAATTTTGTGATCAGTTTGGCACTGTTTTTACAGTAACGGAAAAAAAAATTGCATTGCATAATTTTTTTTTTAACCTGTGGAGAAAAACACATTTATTTCCGTCTTTATTCTTCACTTAATGCATGGTATCAATCTCTCTTTATAGAATTGGTGGTCCTGAAAAGGACCGGTTTTGTTTTGTTGTTGGCTTGTTGTTGTGGCTTACAGGGCTGGACCTGTCAGGTACTTGCAGGCTGCCAGTAGTCCCGATGTTGTGGAGGCGGCCGGCTTGGTAGTCGTCCCACAACTTGAAGATTTACCTTGAACCTGCCGGTACATCCGCCGCTGGTTCCGGCACAGTCTCGACTCTTTTACGAGCTTGAGCTGGACGTTAACGTAGCTGGATTCAGCATGCAGGAGCATGACGACGTTGTAGAATGGGACGGTGTGACGTCCTGCCCGCCCATTTAGTCTCCGGTGCCAGCCCTCCACGTCGTTGTTTGTGCGAATGCTTCTCATAAACACCGACCAGTCGCGTGGGCTCCAGGTTGAGCTTTCCAGCCACGTGGTGCGGAGGTGCGTATGCTTGGTGTGAAGTCCAGCACAAAAACGGTTGCCATCTTGGTGAACAGACACGGCACACCGGTGCAACTTGCCCCGGACACTACACAACCATGTGACTTTGGAAGAAGTGGAACCGGCCTTCTTCCACTTCTTCGTGTAGGTGTAGCCGTGACTGTCAACCAAGATGACTTTCCCCCGTTTCGTGCCGGACTCCACTGTCTTGTAGGTAGTGATGTCCTCATCACCTACACCGGGGATGACGTCAGGTAGGGCAGTGTCAGGGATGGGGTTCTCGGCTACTTCAAGCGGTACAACGAAGTCGGTCTCGACGTTGAAACCAGTAGGGGCGTCTCCGTTCTCCTCGATGTCCATCGGCTCTTCCACCTGTTCTTGCTCTTGACTTGTGCAGGGTGCACAGATCCAAACGACCAGCCTGGATGGATCGTCACGGATCTCCAGGTACTGCTGGTGACTAAAACCAGAGGTTGCAGCCCACATGCTGCCATCCTGGCAGCGCTCACACTGGAAGGCGTGCTGGTTCGATCGAACAGACTTGTTACAGAAGAGGCAAGGATACTTGATAGGCATCTTGAGCTGGAAAGTTCTTCAATCTTGACTTGAGCTGGAAAGTTCTTGAATCTTGACTTGACTGGAATCTTGTCTTGACACAGAATGATAGATTCTGCTCGATGAGACTTTTATAGACCTCAGAAGGATCCTGAGTATAATTCTATCAACCAACCAGACGCTCAGTTCAAGATGGTTTAACCAATGACCAACCTCAGTTTATCAAAGACACCGCCGTATTAATGAGGTATTAATTCACCGGCCGGTCATTCAAAATTTTATGCACAAGTCCGAGGCAGAATGATTGACAGGACAACCAATGACCAACCTCAGTTTATCAAAGACACCGCCGTATTAATGAGGTATTAATTCACCGGCCGGTCATTCAAAATTTTATGCACAAGTCCGAGGCAGAATGATTGACAGGACAACCAATGACCAACCTCAGTTTATCAAAGACACCGCCGTATTAATGAGGTATTAATTCACCGGCCATGCGATGTCACAGGAGCAGGTTTGCGAGACTGGCTTAATCTCCTTTGTGCGTCATAATTGACTGGGTACGAAACGACTTGGGTACGAAACGACCTGGGTACGAAACGACTTGGGTACGAAACGACTTGGGTACGAAACGACTTGGGTACGAAACGACTTGGGTACGAAACGACTTGGGTACGAAACGACCTGCTTCGGTCCCCGTTGGCTCGGCTGACTGGATGGTTCGGATTGCGAATCTTCATCCACCTTACGCGTCCAGGAGATACGCTTCTTCCGCTGTCGTTGCACTCCTCCCCTCATGTAGATCACGTAATCCTCCCCTTTTTGACTCTGCGAAGACTCTTGCTGTGATTTTGCTTGCTCCTTTCCCTCGTCTGGCTCTCCTCCCGATTTCTCGTTATCACTATCTTCCTTCTCTTCTGTGTTCTTCCTCTTCCTCGTTTCACCTTTGGCGACACTCTCGTCCCAAAAACCTTGGAGTTTTCGCTTCAGTTTAGGTGGTGGCGTCTTAATCACCTCACTAAATGACTTCTTGGTGGTCTGTGGTGTGGCCGCGATGCCGCTCCCCCCTGCTTCATCGTGCTTCTCTTCTTCCTTGGTCTGTGGTGCCGTCTCGGTCTGTGGTGCCGTCTCGGTCTGTGGTGCCGTCTCGGTCTGTGATGTCGTCTCGGTCTGTGGTGTCATCTCGGTCTGGCCGGCATCGGCATTATCTTTCTCGAGCTCTTCGTTTTCGCTCTCCGCTTCCTCCTCGCGCTGCTCGCCCACTGACATATCTTCACTGAGGCCGTCTTCTTCTTCCTGTCGGTCGTCTCGCCTTTTCTCTTTATCATCACCATACACCGGGTCCCTGTCATCCCCTCCTAACTCGGGATCAGGCGCAGGGATGACCAAGATTGGGGTCTGGTTCCCCTCCTCGTCGTCGTCAAACCTATCGCCGTCGACGCTACCATCATCTACTTCGTCATGATGTTGATCGTGCCATGATGCTCGGTGATACAAACTTCTACAGACGAAACATCGTCCTCGGAACTGACAATCTCGGGCGAAGTGGCCTGGTTGACTGCACACTTTACAAGTTTTCTCCTGGCCACGGTAGCGTACCGGGAGATTGAATCCTCCAACTTTGATGTAGCTGGGGACTGGTTTCTGCAAATTGCGAATGAGAATGCTCCGGACTCCGGTTTCGATTGATTCGTCAAAATCGTGCGTCTGTCTTCGAAGGTTCACTACTGTGCCAGTGCATCAACGCGTTCCGTACAACTTCGTCAGCCATTTCGTAGGGCGCCTTGATATAAATCACAATGGAATTTTGTAGACTTACTCTCTCGCATTGGATTAGGGTCTTTTGGAGAATCATCCCTTGCAGAGTTATTCTTTCAGTGTCCTTTTCGTTGTTGAATGTTACATTGTACCATCCGTTTTCCAATGGGGCGATACACTTCACTGAATCCACCGTGCCTAGCTCTTTCTTCACAGCACAATACACTTCGTTAGCATTCACTTCTCGGAGATGGTTTACTTTAAATCTTATTGTGTTGGGTCGACGAAGCGTAGGTCGCTGTGGTGGTCTGTAGCCTGACGCCATGGTATCAAGATGGCTGCCCCCTATACGGACAACGATGACGGTGATCCAAATAAATTGGATGGCCAAAAATGGCCAGAATTCTTGTCCAAACGTCTCCCTGTTGAGCTTGGTCGGTGTATACTCAATTATCACCTTTCCTTAGCCAGTATAGGAACTTATCAGAGTGTTAATTGTCTTCACAACGGGAGGTCTACAAGCTTCCACAGTACCACTCATACATATTCATGATATCCTGGTATTGGTTTTTCAATGTAGTTTTTATTTATTTTATTTATTTATTTATTTATTTGAACATACACTTTTAAAACAGTGGCACACGCCTACCCGGCGGTGCGTTCAAAAATACATCAAAAAGAACTACTGAAAACAATATATACCAACAATATTATAATATTAACAGTATTATTATGTGAAAGGGAAAAACATACGGTCCTACATGGTCCACCGACTCCTCCCACCCTGCAAACACGTTCCAATTCTAAACATTTGAAAAACACTAGAAATCACCGTAGCTAAAAATGTTCAGAACCCAAACAAGCCTACAAGGTAAGTACAGAAAAGTAAACATAAACATGCAGGCCCGTAAAAAAATGCGTTTTAGTCCCAAACACTTACAAGCACACACATTTAATACTTTAATAATAAGATTGCGACGTTATACGGCTAGCTCGCACGTATACGACAACGGCGAAATCCATTCAAAATCACTCTGTCGTGACTTGTTTTGAATATATTCCGCCTCCCGCCGCACACCACGAACCAGCCGCGTTGAAACCGCGATCTAAACTTAAAACATACCATACACATACTTAGACCTACACAGGCCTACATATGCGCGACATTTGCACACTCATACCCATATAAAATATGAGATGAAACAAAAATATAAAATAGATATTTACATGTAATATACAAATAATAACACAGCATCGTAGATTGTAGTACATAACTAGTCACTATTCGATTTCAATACATTTCTTGTCTAAGCGCGCTTTATAAAAGATAGGACAATGTGTGTTATCGCCTCATCAGTGCTTCATTCAGCACTGCTTCCATAGGCAGCGTATGGAAATCGTGCACAATACTTAATGACACTTGTTATCGAAGCCGTCCGCTAATGCTTATAGTTAAACCAAAAATCATATCTTATCATAGTCTTATCATAGCGAGAATAAAACCATTGTAAATCTCGCACCCTTATATTCAGACTCGCTCTCTTATACATAAAATAGAAAGGCGGAGCCATGGCTCACTGCTGGATGCTTATGGAAGCCGTTTTTTTAATTTGACATCAGCAAAGTACAACTGGGGCAGCTTAATAATGCTTTAATAATAAATTTTTAGCAACAAGCTAAATACAGCATGTTTTGTTTCTATGTGTGGGTGTATATACCAACGTCATTTGTTACTAAGAAGGCACCCGATCAATACTTTCGTATTTATAGTAAAGGGAAATTGCTGACATTGGAAGGGTGAAAGCACCAATTCAGGGTGGGGAAGGGGTTAAACTGGGCTCCAGAAATACATGTATGTGTGCATCGGTTTACTCTACAAAGATTTGTTAATGGGGGCAGGGGTTTTAGGTCGGGGTGAGGGTGGGGCATGAGGTTTGTGAGGGGGACTGTGGTCAGTAGTATGATTAAATTGTTCAAGACATTGAGAGAGCTGTAAATAATTAGAAAGGCTTTCCTATAACAGCATAACTGAACCAAATTTTCCGGGCTGTCATATCTCCAAAATATCTCAATACAAAAGATGACATAATTGTCCTTAAAGATTTTAAAACTACCATTGCGTAAGGATCAGAGTGACAACATTTCATCAAGAATACAGTATTTTTTTTACAACTTTATTATTTCTTAACAATAAAAAAAATATATATATATAGTTTACATTGTGTACGCGGGGAACAAATTTCACATATACAATGTATGGTGGCTAAGAGAGGCCTCACAAATTGGGAAAACGTTCATACTCCTGTGTGAAAAAGTCGTTTAAAGCACAGCACGGCAGAATTCCAATCGATCCAACAATTTTGGCTGCAATTGGAAATCGTTTCATAGCAATAAATAAATAAATAAATAAATAAAAATGCCGACACCTGGGTCAGAGGCGAAGTGCGCGGAGACCAGAAACCGGAGACTTTTTTTGGCGTAATAGTCCAAGTCCAGACACAAATATTTCAACACACAATTAGATATACTGGTGCAATAAACTAGAACAAGCTTCCCAGTGATTAGAAACTCGTCTACACTTAATGCATTTAAATATAAAATTAAAATGTACCTATAAAATTGTTCTATGTAAACTACTTATGTGTATTATCTTTGTTAATTGTTATCATAGTACCATGACTCGTAAAATTTGCAGTTTATTCATGATTAGTGTTTTGATGTTTTTGTATTTCCATGTGACCGTTCGTGCGTCTTGTCTTGTATTTTATGGCATATCCCCAACTCAAACAACGACATTACATGGTACACCATTAGGTTTTTTCTGTCATGACATTATAAGGTACACCATTGGGCCTATCCTAATTGCTGGGTATCCTAGGTCATTGTACCATGGTACAACACTGTACTCCTGCCAAGGTCAAACATCTTGATCACAGTATCAGTCTGGTAGAGCCAATTATCACCTTTGTTTATATCTTGGTTTACTAATAGGCTTAAACAACAGGGGGCTTGCTGGCTCTACAGTTCACTTCATCCATATTCATAATTATGTTGGTGTTGGTGGTGGAGTGTAGCCTGATTGGTTAATCCGTTATCGCTTCACTGCTTTTTTCAGTACATATGCCAATGGTAGGCAAATTGTGCACAATACATAATGACACTTTTTATCGTATCTGTCCGACTAATGATGTGACATAATATAGTTTTCTAACTTTGTATATTCTTCGGATCTAATATTATTAAGAGCATGACATGTAAACAAGAAGTGTCTAACATCTTCAATACCGGAGTTACATAGGTTGCACGTACCGTCATTATCTGCCGTCCAATTTCTAATTCTGCGATTGAGTGGAAGAGTGTTGGAGCGGAGTTTAAATTTGAGACTGACGCCATGGAAGTCAGTTTTATCCAAAAGATAACTTTCTAAACATGGGCGATCTTTGATGGTTACATAATCAGTTAGTGAAGATTTGGAGCAAGCTTCTTCCAACCAATCATTATCTGAAATATCCATAAGTACGCGCTTAATCGATTTAGCCAAGTGCGGATCGAAAAGGGGCTCCCCAGTTTTCGCACAGTCAAAAATTTTATTAAAATCGCAGCTGGTAAGAATATTTTGAGCGCTATTTAAACATTTGAAGCGCAACTGATTAAATTCGCAGCCAAGTCTAAGCATAGTAAGTAAGAGGAGCTTGGGCCAGCGATGCATTTCCATATTAATAACTCTTATTTCGCCCTCGCGATATTATGAGATGTGGAAAGAGGCGACCAGCCGAGATCGCCGTAGAGTGCAACACGCGGCGTATTGCGTGGAGCCTTCAGAATATGTCGCGCCATTTGCGATTGCAAGTTTTCAATTCTGTGAAGATCTGACTGGCTACAGGACCATACAGCACATGCATAATTGATCGACGGGAGCGCAATCGTCCTCCATAGTATATCCCCATAATAGACTCAATTATAGTCGTCAAAGTTGGCGATAATAGACTTAATATAAGCAATCAGTCTACTCCCTTTTTTAACAACTTCATCAATATGTGCATGATCCGATAGATTGCGAGATATATTAACACCCAAGTACTTATAAGAATCGACTTCCGAAATCAATCTATCACCAAGTTTCCATAATTTGTCTTTGTTAACCCTTTGACCTGTAATTAAGACATTGGACTTATCGTGATTAAAACTCAGTCTCCATTCATTTGCAAAATCGGCAGCTAGGTTTAACATACTGTTAAGTTCATTCTCGTCATTAGCCAGTAAGACAACATCGTCTGCCCAAAAGAGGCTTCCCACACAAACATCGTGAATTCTTACCCCTAAATCATGAGCCTTGAGTAATTTAGTGAATTCGTTGATAAAAATAGAAAATAAAACCGGAGACAGGACACAGCCCTGTTTTACCCCGTCAGTCACTTCGAAAAATTCCGTATTAATATTCCCAAATTTAACCCGAGCCTGGATATTATCGTAGAGTGCATCGATTAATCTCCAAATTCTACCCCTTAACCCTGTATTCCACGCTGCCATAAGAAGAACATCTCTCCAAATTGTGTCAAAAGCTTTTCGGAAATCCAGGAAGGCCATACAAGTTTTTTTACCCTCTGCAAGATGACACGCGGCTATGCTTTTAAGGGTAAAAATATGATCGTCACATCGATAAGACGAACGGAACCCTCCCTGGACTTCCGAAAGAGCATTTGTACTTTCCAGGAAATCGGAGATATTCATTGCAATAATTCTGTTAAATATTTTTGCAACACATGAGGTCAGGGAAATCCCCCTATAGTTGTTCAAATCCTTACGGTCACCTTATTAAAAATAATAATAATAATAATAATAATGTGTGGATTTATATAGCGCACGTATCCACCAACTAAGTGGTGCTCAAGGCGCATTATATTATTGTCCCTGCTCATAAGGGTCATGAGGCTCATAAATCATTCCTGAAACCATCTCAGCTCCCTGGGGAGTATACAGCTCAATTGCTGCCATTTCTAGCGCATATAGAGCAAACCAACTCTGCCTTCACAGGTACCCATTTAACCCCTGGGTGGAGAGAAGCAATTGTGATTAAGTGTCTTGCTCAAGGACACAAGTGTCACGGCCGTGATTCGAACCCACATTCTGTTGCTAACACCAGAACTTGAATCCGGTAAGCTAGACCGCTCGGTCAATCTCTTCGTTCTCAAGAAGCATAACTTCAGACAAGAGTTGTCCATATGGGTATAATGATATATATGGGTATAATGATACCGCGATTCCATTCCTCGGGGATCTTTTCAAACAAAATAAACTTTCTAAACATATCCAAAAGCGACCGATTTAAACACTCACCCCCATTTTTTAAGAGCTCGTTCGTAATGCCATCAATACCTGGAGATTTGTTGTTTTTGGCTATCTTCAGGGCTTCGATTAGAATATCCATGTTAATATCAACGTCATAAATACAATTACTATTATCCCTACCCTCATTAGCACTGTCTGTGTTACCTCTGAGATTGTTAACAAAACTCTTAGCTCTACAACTCCGAGTGCGCTCATTATCATCATCATTTAGATTTAAATGCATTTTACCCAGAGTACGCCAATATTGAAGAACCGTCTGGTTCATTTTTGCCTGATCAGAAATTATTTCGTTAGAGTAAGGAGATTTTATGCAATTAATACTGGGGTTATCGCGATTATTATTGCTTCCCTTCAAAACTTTCCAAAAATCCCTACACGATGGTCCACCCTTCTTAGCGATATTAATGGATCTATTAACCCGCATCTCAGTGATTTTATTCCTAATTAGTTGTTTTACACGAGTACGCTTTTCCTGATAATCTTGCCAAAGTAAATCTCCTAAGTCTTTGTCAGATCTGTGCAATCTAGCGGCACTTCTACGACCCTTGATACCCTCATCAATACTATCATCAAACCATGAATTGCACTTAACCCTCGACTCTTTTACCCCTAATCCTACAGTCGCTGCCGCCAGGATGTGGTTTTTCCAAGAGTCCCACAGAGTATCAGGATCGTCAAAAGAATCAATATCCCAATTATCGAGATTAATCCGCAAATGATCACAATAAAGTGTGAAGTCTTGGTCTTCCTTAACATCCCAATAAATCCTTTTGACAACATTGTCATTTTGTTTGGCAGGGAAATTATTTTGCAAGCGCATTGTTAGAGACAAAACATTGTGATCACTCCCTAAACCGTATTTACGGTCTTCATCAACAATAAATTCATGAACACAATTAACAAGGTTATTAGAACATATCATGTAATCGATAGTACTTTGCAGACTACCTCTAAACCAAGTAATTTTGCCGTGGCAATTTCTGTGGCGATTTAAGATTGAAAATGTGCATCATCACAGAAATTAAGGAGCCGCACACCATTTGAATTCAAAACAGGATCACCATTGCTTATTTCCCGGCCAATTCGCGCATTCATGTCACCCATGATTAAGATACGAGGGTCAATCTCTTCGTTCTCAAGAAGCATAACTTCAGACAAGAGTTGTCCATACATTTCTTCAGTAGTGTCATTATCAGAGCCCTCAACCGGGAAATATGCAACAGCAATATGTAATGGTTGATCGTTATCAATGCGAACTTTAACCCATAATCTTTCATAATCATCATGCACCGCCTGAATTAAATAAATCATCATCGACAACATTAACCGAGTTTGAAAGAAGGAGGCCTATACCGCCACCACCCTTTTTAGACCTGTTTTTGCCTACCCATCTATAACCATAAACATCAATACTATCAATACCCTTTAAGAAAGTCTCTGCAACCCCAAATACATCAATACTTTCATCATTCAACAACTTGGCTAATTCGTGGATGTTTGGCCTTAACCTATTAACATTGTTAAACGCAATTTTAATACTATGATATTTCTTAGCTCTGACACGGTTAGTACAATTGAAATCACCACCCACTATTATGTAACCGTCACTGTGTTCAGTACAATGAGCCCGGAGGGCATCAATGCATTGGAGGGCGACATAATCTGTTTGCGGAACTAATATGTAGCGGCCGGAATATCTTAATGATTATTGTTGACATTTTGTCGTGTTAAGCTATGCGCTTTGTGGTTTCAGAGTCACGCAAATAAATCCGTGTTTTCTGTTGCTCACTTGAGGGCGCTACATTTTGCCGCGCTTTGATAAGCACAATGTGAGTGACATTTTTCCGACACATTTTTTATTGTATTTCTGGTTAATTAATCGTCAACCCTGGACAGCTCAGATAAAGTAAGTCTTACCGCTTATTCTTAATTATCCATAGATAAGCTTGGCGATTTATTGTTATGGTTAGTAGTTGGATAAAGCTGTAGTTTGAGGTGAAATTCTGTAGCGATTATTTCTTATAATGGCCATGTCACGTCATGATCCGTCTATAGGGGTCGCTATTTAAGGTTTAATGGTGCTCGTTTCTTAATGTTGTTTGTTCCTACTGTAGTGGGTATATTTACGATTTTCCCTTTGCATATAGTTAGTGTTTTTCAAGGCAATTAATTATCAGTCTAGACTACCAGAGGCACTGTTTGATAAGTTGACATTTACATTGTAAAATGACATTTACTTAATTTGGTACTCTTTTCTGTGTTTATTTGTTACAGTTGAACCACACACAGCCACACACAGTCACACACAGTCACACACATCTGTGTCACAACTTTGCCTTATTCTTGCCAGACCTTTGCTACACCGTGGTCACACGCATACGCTTATGGAATCCCATACGTCGTCATCATTAAAGTTATAAGAAAGGATTGAGATGTTTACTTAAGTCACCGTGTGCGTATCAATTCCTGAGCTTTATTAACCACGACATCAACGTCCATCTGTAGCATTTGGAGGCTACATAATACATTGTAAACATGATAGGTGGTGGAATCTAACACAATTTTATTGTACAGAATGTGATTTTGAAAAATTGTGGAAGAGATCGAAATATCAAAATTACAATTGTTTTTAAACAAGCTAACGACCCCTGTCCCACGGGTAACCCTTTGCGAGCAATGGACGCGATAGGGCCAGTGTTCCCAACACGAAGAGTTTTCGTTTAATTTATACGTTTCCTGCAGGAAAACTATGTCGGGGTTATGAAGGGTAATATCAACGTATGTTTTGACACTTAAATGTTTGAGTTCCTCGTAGCACCCTCGGGTGTTAAGGGTAGCTATGCTTAGTGCCATAAGAAAAACAAAACAACTATTCATTTTTTACGGGTGATGAGGGGTTCATCATCAGGGTCCAGTCTTTTGATGAGTAGCCTAAGCCTCTGCTGCTGGTGTTTGTGGAGTAGGGGGGCTATTCCTCATGGGTTTGAGCTGTTGTACTAGCCTTGGGATGTTTGGTGTGAATTTTCGCGCGATCAGACACGCCTTTTTGCTTGATTTTACGCGCTTTAGGAAATTGACCATCTCATTGTTAGTTAGGGGGCATTTGGGAATATGTAGATTTGAGAACTCGTGAAGGTCCTGAGAACACTGGCTTGTGTCGGAGGAGACGGATTCGTGGTCGCTCAGTTAATTCTCCCTCTTCCATCGGGGTGGATGGGGTAGGGGAGTTAGCGGGGGTACGGCGGGGTAAAAGGGAGGGGCGGGGTGCAGGGGAGGGGAGGGAAGAGGTGGTACTGGCCAACAGAGGGGTAAGAATTGTAGTCGTATCTTTCGCCACGGATTTCTTTTGTTGCTTCTGGGAGACAACCGTGGAGAAGAGAGGGATGTTTTGTCGTGAGGGGGCAGGTGGGGACCAGAAAGGTCGGGGCATTGGAGTTTTGTCCCCGCGGTAGTGTCGACTTCTGCTTCCGGCGGTTGCGATGAGGTGTGTGAAGACGGGGCAGATGATGGTTGCTTCGTGGTCTCCGACGACTGTTTAGTGTTGGGAGGGGTTGAAATGCTGGGGCGAGCTGGGGAAAGGGACGGAGCAAGGCGTTTAGGGCTAGGGTCAGAGGGCAATTTGGACGTGGATTGGCGCGGTGATTTAGAGGGACCTGTTCTTTCTGGGGTTTTGCTGACTTTGGATTTTTTGCAGGGTGTTTTGGGTCGGATTTGCCTTTGGAGTGGATGAAAACTGGAAGAGGGGGCTAGTGGATTGTCGTCTGATTTTGGCTCATTTGGGGTGTCTGGTTGGCTGGGGGCTGTGTTCTTTTTACAGGCTTTACTGAGATGGCCGATTTCCCCGCAATTGAAACATTTGGCCGATTCCGTCGAGAGGAAGACGCGATAATTCACACCATTATTCGTTAGGTTGATATGGCTTGGGATTGTTAGCTGTTCCCCGACAGGTCGGAACAGCTATTGTTTCTGTCAAGATTTTTTTTAATTTTTATTATTATTATTCTTTCTTTCTCGCAAAACCCCATTGCTTTAACACGTGCACTTTCTTGGCGGCAAATGGCCTTCTTAGCATTATCAGAAAGAGTCAAGTCATGTACCATATGGAAGCTTATGCCTTGACTTAGTTTCTAAATGTCATTAGACTAACATTCTTAATTAAATAGCTTAGTTATAGTCACAAGAACCATAGCTCAAGAAGTATACACCCGATCATCAAACTTTTTTCAGTTATACATTTGTTGGGTACTGTAGATGTGGCTTTTGGCCTAGAATGTCGTGTGACGTCATCATGACATCATTTATAGCGCGTTTTGTATCTGTGTACAAAACACATGCACTGTGTGACCGAGTCGCTTCATTAATCGCGAGTGAATCTCAATATGTCTTTGTACATAGTACACGCACAAATATCACGGTGGGCTAAAGCGAGTCTAATTAAAAAACGATGTCTGAACGTTAGTTTTCGTTATTGGATTTTTCCTCTCGGTAACCTACGTACCAGCGGTTTGCCCCGGTGACTGCGGTGATGCACAACTTGTCCGTACATGTCATACTTGTATCATTGTAACGTTACGTTAGGATTATTCGGTGAAGTAAAAGACGATCACCGTTTAACCCTTTGTTTACCGCCGGGACTTTTGAGTCCCAGCGCATTTCAAACCCCACTTGCATGTTGGGACGTTTGAGTCCTTCACTATACGTGTAAGCAGTGGTTTGTAACACTAAGGAAGTCTACTGTGAGTCTGACGCATCAGCTCTTTCCTAAAACTGCAGGAGTAGTGACGCACTATGAAAAGGTAGGTACTAAAAGAACGGTCTTTTTTTATAAGTTGACCTCATAAATCCCCAATTATTTTTTTGTAAGGTCTTTATGACCTAAACCTATTAGTGAGAAACCAATCTTTGGTGTAGGAATTTTGTTGTTGTCAAAGTAGGCATGAATTTGTGTGGGACCAACTCGTACCATGGAGGTAGAATTCTACCTCCATGCTCGTACCTTCACCAAGTCGTACCTGCACTATAGTCAACTCGTACCTTCACTCGCACCAAGTGCACCTTGCGGACGTGTCACCATGTACACGGATACAAATGAAGGAACATAGTCACAGATTTGAGTGATGTAACATAACGTTGATGGTGTATACAACGTTTTGTATAACTGTAGTTGGCAGGGGAAACAAGAAACTCGACATGGAATGAAATTTAGATGAGTGCCATCCATTAACATTGTCATCAATCATATCCTAAATTTTAGGCCATTCTCAGACGGTCCTACTAAAAACCGACAACTCACGATAACTCAGGACAACTGACGACAGCTCACGACAACTTGTTGTGAGTTGTCGTCAGTTGTTGTCAGTCATGTCAGTCATGTCAGTTGTCGGTTTTTAGTAGGACCCGGTCCTACTAAAAACCGACAACTCACGACAACTCACGACAACCACATTTTCAAAAACTGAAAGCCTGTATGTATGCCACTGTCCCTTATAAACATATTTTTAACTTTATTTTTGAGTTTTCAGTGCATTTAGAACGTGTTGTTGTGAGTTGTCATCAGTTGTCGTCAGTTGTCGGTTTTTAGTAGAACCCTCAGACGGTCCTACTAAAAACCGACAACTGACGACAACTGACGACAACTGACGACAACTCAGGACAACTCACGACAACTCACGACAACTTGTTGTGAGTTGTCGTCAGTTGTTGTCAGTCATGTCAGTTGTCGTGAGTTGTCGGTTTTTAGTAGGACCTGGTCCTACTAAAAACCGACAACTCACGACAACCACATTTTCAAAAACTGAAAGCCTGTATGTATGCCACTGTCCCTTATAAACATATTTTTAACTTTATTTTTGAGTTTTCAGTGCATTTAGAACGTGTTGTTGTGAGTTGTCATCAGTTGTCGTCAGTTGTCGTCAGTTGTCGGTTTTTAGTTTTTAGTTTTTAGTAGGACCCTTCTCAGATAACAATCACATTAAATAAAATCTTTCTGGACAATTATTTGACATGAAAAATCCAAAATATTAATGAAACATAAAGTAAACTTAATGTTTACACTAGTATTTGGTGAAAAACTGTGAGGTCAAGCATTATACATGATTCAGAAATTTCAATCACAATATTTACTCAGAGTAATTCCATTTGGATAGAAACATTCTGTGATCAACATACTCAAATTTAAAGTTTTTAATTTAAAGTTTCAAACAAACTCCTTTCAGCGTTATAGCATTAAATGGAGAGCAGCGAACATATCTACAAAAATAGCATTGTAATTTTCTTTTAGGATACTCTATTAGAATTTTAAAATTTTAACAAGGAAGTGTGCTTTCTTTTTCACTTACAGACTAGACCCTGAACTCCAAAAGACCCTCAGTCTCCCCTATGGACACAGAGTCATCCAACGAGGCTCCATCCCTAACAGCCGGCACCCAAGTCGGCCCTACCCCTTGAAGGACAACATCTGGTACCCTCCACGACGGCACTTTGGCAGAGCGTATTTGCTGGGTTCGTGACAATTTGGGACTTCAGAAATCAAATCGCACGTGGTTAGTGAGGACAACGCCCAGCATATTACAGTAACCCGAAAGGTAATTTGTGAAATCTTTTTGTTGCATGTATTTTGGTTCCTTGTCAGAAGGGACAGTGAAAGAGAATGTTGTGTCATTTTCAAAGTTATTCTCGCTTAAGTAACCCTTCATAAATTGTCATTGACTTGCGTGTCCACAAAGTAAAATCATCTCCATGGTAAAACAAGCAAGAATTGGTCTGTGTTCTTCTAAGTAAAGATTTGCAGATAAACATCTATTTGTGAAAAATGTTTGTAGTACAATTTGTTCATTAAAAACATAATACTAAATCTATTATTTTCCAATAATTTCTACTGCAGGTTCAACCTCCAGTCGTTGAAAGGCAGCATTGTCCCCAGCGGAAGCGACCTGATGAACCAGGCCGCTTCATAAGAAGACATATAGAAGGTGGAAGCTGCTGTTTTAAGGGAAGCAAAGAGCTGGAAAAAACCTGGTATTGACAAAAAATAACTTTCCTAAATGAAAATAATTTCTTAGGATAATTGGCACATTTCAATAAAGAAGGAACTATTTTTGTCATCTCCTTACAGGACATTGTGGTGTACAAGATAACTGTACAGTTTAATCTGATCACATCAGTGAAAATTTTTATTTACATCCGTTTGCAGTTTGAAAAAAATCTTGAAATTTTACTCTTCTTTATTAAAAGTGCCCATCCCAGAAAGAGTTTTTATCAAACTTAAATGTCTTACAGCAGAAAACAAGAAGAGACAGCAACAATGTTGTACTTTTTAATTTTATTTATTTTGCGATAACATGTCAACTAACACTGGAACCAACATCATCGGCATTATATAGTTTGGTGAAAATCATCAGCACTATTATGCATATGCATAAAAATAACACAATTTCTTACGAACGAGTAAGATATAGTTATTAAAGGGAAGTATCGTCATGATCAGAGCAGACTTTCAGCAGGGTATGGAATCATTATCCATCATTTAAAGATGACTGCAAATTACTGGCTTCTTTATGCAGCAGAAACGGTAATATGACCTTATCATGTGGGAAATTATTTCCAGTCACTGAGTTAATCCAAAACAAACACTACGATTCCATGACCTGTGACGAGATTTTTTATATCGATTTCTGGGGAAAAACACATAAAATGCTGGTTTTCAAAGTTTTTAAAGTTATGGAAAATACCATTGGAGATGAATCTTTATCAAGAATATATTTGAAGTTGATGTCATGATTGATCTGAGTTTCATGAATAAAGAGTTTAACTCATGATTGTACATGAAATAATAGTTTCTCTTGTATTTATTTGTAAATGGTCTAAGTCACATTTCATTTTAGACCGTCACATCTACCTAAAATCGGGCACTGCATCTTTAAGGTCTCAACCCAATGGTCAATTTCAAGATCAGGGTTAGGCCTATAACTTAGGTTGGGGGTCGCATCATAACATTCATAGTCCAACAAGAACGGAACAGCTTTGTGTTCGTCCGTAGGACAAACACCGGTAACAAAAAATTGATCAAGAGCTTTAGTGATGATAAACAAAGGGTTAAGTAGTATGCCGCCCTCTTGTGACAATCATTAACTGTCGAGATTTTGAAGTTTGTAGCGCAAATAGCGTGCAGCACCGTTACAAGAGGCTCGTTTTAAACCAATTAATTGTAATCCTACGGATGTTAATGATCCCAAACGGTTTTTATAATGTACCAAATCCCCCAAAAGATGTCAATGCAGTAAATATAGGCATTTCCATTTGTACACGGAAGCTGCAGAGTGAACCTGTTTAGTGATTAACTTGTTGGCCTCAAATAGTGAACAAATAATTATGAATCAGGACACCAAATAATATTTAATGTTTTAATCATATGGCACATTGCGCCCAAACAAGTACCATGACAGGGAACGAACCCATACTCTGACAACACTAGACTGCTTGGCCATCACACTCCAATACCTCCAACATCCCTAACTACAAACAATACTTTATAATTACAGTCTTTCAGTGGCGTAACTAGACTCTAATTTTCAAGAGGGAAATTCAGCCTTTTATTAATTTTCGTTTTTAATTTATTCTCACTAATCCTCGACGGATTTTTTTCGTTCAAGGTATCAAATGAAAGCTAATAACTTTTCCTAATCCCTAAAAATAGCAATTTAACATTTAAATTAATTTTTGACCGTCAAATCGACCTAAAATCGGCCAGTGCATCTTTAAGGCCTGAACCCAATGGTCAATGTCAAGATCAGGGTTAGGCCTACAACTTAGGTTGAGGGTCGCGTCATAATCATAGTCCAACAACGGAACAGCTTTGTGTTCGTCCATAGGACAAACACCTAATGTCTAGTTATATTTGGGTCGATTAGGACATAGGCTTGTCTTCTAAAGGACACCACATGACGTGTCCGGCCCTTTAGAAAATTTTGCTGGTTTCACACACCATGTTCAACCTCAGTGGGAAGTCCTTAAGTAAACACACTGTCCTGATGTCCAGCCAAGATAATCCCTATAATCCCTTAAATAAACAACCTGCTGTTGACCACAAAACTGACTGGTAAACTGTTGGAACTACTTTCAAAAGCTATGACCACAGACACGAAGAAATTGTATTCACTGAATTGCCTTATATCCTTCTTAAATATGAGAAGTGCAAGTTTGCACATTCTGTCATCACTGGATTAAGTTGACTTTAACTTAGGGGCCATTCAGAATAGTCAATGTTAAAAAAAATCGATGTTTTTTTTTAAAATTCTTTTGACCCAGCACCCACCCACCCCAATTTTTTTTTTAAATATTGATTTACTATCCAATATAACCTATACATTGAAGAACAAAGTAATGCCTCAAATGAAGCAGATATTTCAGATCAATGCTCTCCCAGATAGCAGGCATGAGAACGGAGTTTTGCAAAAAGAAGGAAAAAATAATCCAGGCTTATATTAGATGTTGGTATATGAAAACCTTATAGGATGGCTATTTTGGATATTTTTATCATTGAAATCTCTTGTAATTTGGATTTAAAAAAAAAAATTTAAAAAAATAATAATCTAGGGAAATTTTGGGATTTTGGCAAATGAAATCCTTAAAGATGGACTTCAACGAGAGCTCGTACACTAAATCGTCTCCTGAGTCTTGTTTATGTTGTGTTTAGTTATTATTTCATTATCAGTACGATGGTTTTATTCCCCGTTATTTTGTTTAATTTTGATTGTAAAAAATAGCCCCCCTTCTTAGATTTCTGAGCGAGTGGTTTTTTCTCGCCGTTGGCTGCGCGCTTTCATGGTTCCCAGCAAAGGCCCATAGAAATACAATACGAAATGAACGGTGAAATACCAGCGGCCACGTAAACCAGCGTAAGTGTGACGTACTATCTGGGGCATAAATAAAGGAAGCCGTTTTTGTCTTTGTGTTTGGCAATGGGGATTTTACTTGCTCGAAGCTGATACACATGATTTTTTCCCCGTTTTGACGATTTTGTGTAAGACGGCATAATGCCTAGCACATGTGCTGTTGGTGGATGTACAAGAAGTGCCACCAAGAATCCAGAGGTTAGTTTTTCCGATTTCCGCGGAATCCGGCGGCTTCATGAGTGGGTGAAGTTCGTGAACAATACACGAAAGGATTTCACGTTGACAAAATGGTCGTTGATTTGTTCAGCCCATTTTACGGGCGACTGTAGAGATTCTTCCAGTCAAGTGAAAGAAAGTTTTGGTTTGGATACCAAATATCGTTTGAAGCAAGGCTCTGTTCCAACTTTGAAAGCGTCAAATATCGAGAGAAGGCAAGTGAGTACGACTGGGAGTTCGTTTCGTACACGTCGCTTTTTAATGCACTTTGCTGGGGAACACTCATGACATGTGGGCATAAGCAGCAAATGCCAGTCCTTGATTGTACGTCACAACTACGATATGAATTATTCATGAGTTCGGGCTTTTTGCGAAACACGACTTTTCTAGATAGTGAAATGCTGATCAAAATGAATTTTTTTTTACATTAAGAAATTACTTTATTTGAATTTTAATCATATAGAAGTAATCATTACACACTTCTTGTAAGCCTAACAGCATCAAAACACTGTAATATATTCCGTTGAAGTCCATCTTTAAAGGATAGCTATTTTGGGTATTAACTTCATTAACATCTGTTATTTTGGCAAGATTTTGTGTACATTATGACCTGTCCAATATAATAAAATATAATTTTCAACACATATTAAAACAAATCTTACAAACACTTACAAAGACTAATTGGTTCTTGCAAAGACTTGGTTTTATTATGCTGAAGTAGTGAAGTTTACGAAAACAATCGCCGATTAGATGCTGGTCTGCAGAACCAGCAAACAGAACTTTATCACACCAATTCCATTTCCATTTATTTTTGATAGTTTTGTCGATTTCATTACCATCCACGGCGGAACCACGCTGGACGTAAGTAAGTTTGAGCGCCATTTCTATCGTCTGCAAACTCGATCGCATAGAAAGTTCCTGCTCTCGCGCGCGAAGACTGTGTGCAGATAGACTTGACAGTAAGTCGGTTCTACGTCCAGCGCTAGCACTATGGTGCATACATCACGTGCACCACACACAAAAAATACATGTAGGACTGTTAATCACAGTCTACGGAACGTAGAGAGAATTTTGTTGTGATCAATACTCTTTTGCGTAGTGCCCCGCGTTGTGTGTAAAGCGAATCGTTGTATAATGTACTTCTTTGTTAAAACAAATTCTCCGTACGTGCGTATTCCGGTGACGTCAACATTCAGAGAACAACGAAACCCACGCTACTGGGCCCGGCCGACTTATCACGCACCAATAAAACAGTGCTCATCCGACTATAAGTAACAATAAAATGCGCATTTTGTCGTACATTTTGCCGGCCATCGCAGATGTTAAAAGCCGTATATTTTCGATTGTAAGAACGATGTCGTAATTTTATATTACAAGACATTGAAAGAATAATTTTACCTCAAACGTGCGCAAGCAATTCATTAGATTATTTTGTTCAAGACAGTACTAATTTAACCGGCAGCACAACCTTATCTAAACACAGTATCAGTGCGCACGCAAGTGCAGCCGAGGAAACAAACTCTCCATATACAAAAATAATCGTTCTCTGCCATTCCTTTATTGATTTTTACTCTTCAAAAACGAAAACCATAAAACTTTTCACAAGTGTAACTATTTTGATACCAACTTATATCTTCGTATTCTGTTGGAAAAAATTCACGTGGAATCCTTCAGGCAGGATCGCTTTCACACCTTTATCAAACTCATTATGGGGTTAGTGGTGATAACAATCTTAATCCCCCAGAGTCACTGCTGATTTCTCCTTTAGAAAAATCCCAAAACCGTGAATAGCGACCCGACCAGATATAAGGTTTGGTCGGGTCAGCTTCTAAAGGGGTGGACACGTAAGATTAGGCTCCTTTATCCCTATAGGGATAATCTCCTTTATAGGGAAATGGGTCGGATCGGAGATATAAGTTTACAAAAGTCACTTATGTTATTCGCAAGAACAGAGTTGGGGATTTCTGGATATACGTTGGAGAAGACAATGCGAGTGGCAGGTTTAACAAGGGGGGTTATTTCAATGTATTGGTTATCGTGGTGAAAGCCACGCACAACAGCTTCTTCCACATTGTTCCGGGAACTCATGTACACTGCTATGCGTCCATTGGAAATGCGTGAGGCCGAGACAATATGGGCATTGGGCATGCATTTAACAAAGGATTTGAGGTAATTGTTTAGGGGGATTTCTTGATTTGTATGGAAGGCAACTCCGTTCTTGCGAGTCATTGCAGCAAAAGGGTCGGAGGAGCTCCTATCTTTAACTAGAAGACCTAGAAGACCATGCCACTGCACTATCATCACTGTGTCTGTGTGTACATGATCAAAGCTCTGGTTGGTTGTTCATTGTCACAAAACAGGCGTTGAATTATGTCATTGGTCAAAGGTGATGTGGGTAGAACCTATTGGGGGAAATTCATGTGCTTGTTCATTGCCGTGCCCCTGCCTTCTAAATAAGGATATCATGTATGTCATGTTGGCTTTGGATTATAATTTTTTATGACATAATTCTCAATAGAGAATTCACATGGTCTCACCGCAATAATACGTATCCTTTTCACCATGCAAAGCTACACGTTTTACAAAGTGGAATACTGTTTATGTATTCAGTTTACCCAACTGATTGGGCCTATAGACGCCACGCCCCCTGACGCCATTCCACGTGATCTAAAACGTCTCTACATAGTGTTGACTGCCGCGGCGACTTTGTGACACGCAAGTTTAGCTCATTTGTATGAAACAAGCCTTCAAATAGTTACAGCCATGGAGAACGCGGGAAACAAACAATGTCAAATACTCAACATTATATTCTGCGTGGGATTGTTCTATCTTTGGTGTTATGGATTATATTCGTTGCATGTGGATATTGGGGAGATCGAACCATAATGTCTCCCCGCATAGTAGCCACTTGGAACAAAAAGACTCTTCAAACCCCGCATTTAACAATATCTCAAGAGATCTGTTCGAATAACCAGGCGAATACATCAATAAGTTTGCTGTTTACCCCTAATATCACGCGTGTCTTAATATTGGCCAATATTCGAACTGGATCATCGTTTGTTGGCGAACTGTTTGGAAATAACAAAGAAGTGTTTTATATGTTTGAACCAGGGATCAGCCTTAGACGTAATATCGATATATTTAATGACATAGGACCGGAAGTCATCACAGACATGTATTTGAATATGCTTCAACTGCTGTTCCAATGTGATTTCAGAAAACTTAACTTCTATATGAAGTGGTTATCAACTGACAAGATTGAGGTACTTAGGCGGGCACCACGATTGTACGACGTTTGTCGAAACTCGACTGGGACACAGTGTAAAATTACGGCTGATATGGCGACTGATGCGTGTAGAAAGAGCAAATTTATCGTTATCAAATCTGTACGCGTTCCAGACATAAGTCTTCTGATGCCCATGATTCAGCATGATACAATAAACATTCGGGTACTGCATTTAGTGCGAGATCCTCGACCAATGGTAGCATCGCGTGTACTGATGGAGACCGGTCGAACCATTAATTCACTTCACAAAGGAACTGGTAAATTGCTTCCAAATTCTGTTCTGGAATATCTCACCTTATACTGTAGATACACCTGGCAGAATTTGGAAGTGGGAACCCGAAGTCCCCTTATGCGACAAAGGTACATGTTCCTACGTTATGAAGACGTGGCGTCAGACCCATCGACGGCTGTACAACGGATATACAAATTTCTCGGTCTTGATGAGGTTCCTTCATCGGTGTCGAAATGGATCGAAGTGAACACCAAGATTACAAAGAAGGGGTTGTATACTACAGGCAGGAACTCAAGCAAAACATACCAAGCATGGCGTCTAACCATCCCCTTTAACGTAGCCAAAGAAATCGAAAAGGTAGGGAAATGCAGTGGAATGATACAAAGAATGGGCTATCGCCTAATTAAAGACGAGAACTATTTAAGGAACTTGTCTCTGCCACTCATGGACAATAACGTTCGGCTTAGACCTGCTGATGATCACAAATATTTCTGGTTGTGGGTTTAATTAGGTCCCGATCTTGGTTAACTTTTCGTACCCAATTTCACTTTCTATTTAAAAAGAAATCTAGTGTTCGCCGTCCTGATCTCAGGATTGCCAAAATCTCACTACCATCATAACTTACTGATGAAAACATTTACAAAATATAGTGTAGATAATTAATATATTTAGCCTAGGTCGATGAATGAATAAGTACAGAGTCAAGTGCCCCATTTGTGTTGTCATTTATGTAAAATTTCCATTTATTTTATGCCCTATTCTTTTCCTGCGTGAACACAATTTTTCAATTTATCTTAAAATAATTATTTCATTATAAATTTGGCTGAAACGTGTTGAACAGGTGTGTATGGACTATTAATTTTTCCTTCAGCTTCATAAAATCATATATTTATTCTTAAATCGATGCAGCTAGGCCTATTTTGTGAAATGTATTTTCTTTTAATTATGAAAGGAGCAATGAAGAGTATTAAACGCGTTTGAAGTTTGGGACTGTTTTTGGCAGCACGTTTTCGGTGAATTATTGTCACCATTAGTCGGACAGATACGATAAAAAGTGTCATTAAGTATTGTGCACAGTTTGCGTACCATTGGCATATGTACTGAAAGAAGCAGTGAAGCGATAACAGATTAACCAATCAGGCTACACTCCACCACCAACACCAACATAATTATGAATATGGATGAAGTGAACTGTATGAGCCAGCAAGCCCCCTGTTGTTTAAGCCTATTAGTCAACCAAGATATAAACAAAGGTGATAATTGGCTCTACCAGACTGATACTGGGATCAAGAAGTTTGACCTTGGCGGGAGTACAGTGTTGTACCATGGAGGAAGGAAAATGGTTGTACCATGATACAAGGACTTAGGAAATCCAGCAATTAGGATAGGCCCAATGGTGAACCTTTATGTCATGACGGAAAAACCCTAATGGTGTACCATATAATGTCGTTGTTTGAGTTGGGGATATGCCATAAAATACAAGACAAGACCACGAACGGTCAGATGGAAATACAAAAACAGCAAAACACTAATCATGAATAAACTGCAAATTTTACGAGTCATGGTACTATGATAACAATTAACAAAGATAATACACATAAGTAGTTTACATAGAACAATTTTATAGGTACATTTTAATTTTATATTTAAATGCATTAAGTGTAGACGAGTTTCTAATATCACTGGGAAGCTTGTTCTAGTTGATTGCACCAGTATATCGAATTGTGCGTTGAAATATTTGTGTCCTGTTTTGGAAGATGAATATGGTTGAAGTTCTGGTGTTGTAGTTATGAATGTTGTAACTAAATTTGAAGAGCTCTTGCCAATTGAATTGAGAATGTATTTTTTGACCCAAGAGTAGTCAAATCCATTATTCATCAGATAATAATAAACTATCGGACAATATTGGAGAATACTATAATGTTTATTAATTAATATGTGGATATCAGTGAACGAATTTCCCTGTATCGCATCGCAAATGCGACGTAATTTGGACAATCTGCGATGGAATTTCAAACAATGCATCGCAGATTTTGCGATACAAATTTCGACAGATTTATAAACATTTTTGAAACCATATTTACAAAGCTTTCCCGAAATAACGTTTACATGTATATTTCTGACCAAAAAATATCAAGCTATCCGTCCCGACTGGGTTTGTTTCCGTGTGTCCAGACCATGCCGAGGGGTACGTCCGTGCGACGTACGCGGTCAACGATGACTTCACGCCGACGCAACGGTGTTGATGCAATAGTAAACACGTGCACTTGTTTTACCTATGTGCATCCGTACATGCAACTTTATTTCCCAGCAATCCGTAAAGGTTTTATCCGCAATGCCTAAAATTCTATGTGCATGCAATATTTTTCTGCTGATGAATTAACTACGGGCAAAATTCCCGAAATGGAAAACACGCAACAACCGCCCAGTTTTTTTAAAGCTTCGCACGTGTTTATTTTTTCTTCTCCTGAGTTTGGGGGTTGGAACATTGAGCAATTGAGCCACCCCTAGACACAATAGTACCGTGTTCAGTTCACATGTGCGCTTTCATACGATCACTACGGCCGTATTCAACAAAGGAACTCTAGAAACGTTACTAACTTCGTTTTATAATAAGTTTTTGAAAATTAACAAAATGAGCATTCATTTATATACATGTATGTTGTGGTGAGATTTAATAATAATAATAATGTATAGATTTATATAGCGCACGTATCCACCAACTACGTGGCGCTCAAGGCGCATTATATTATTATCCCTGCTCATAAGGCTCATAAGGCTCATAAATCATTCCTGAAACCATCTCAGCTCCCTGGGGAGTATACAGCTCAATTGCTGCCATTTCTAGCGCATATAGAGCAAACCATCTCTGCCTTCACAGGTACCCATTTAACCCCTGGGTGGAGAGAAGCAATTATGGTTAAGTGTCTTGCTCAAGGACACAGGTGTCACGGCCGGGGCTCGAACCCACACTCTGCTGCTGGCAACACCAGAACTTGAGTTCAGTGCGCTAGACCGCACGACAATCCACTTTACGTGCATTATACAACACACGGGACCTACGGCTTTACGTCCCATCCGAAGGACGAAGCAATTATGGTTAAGTACCTTGCTCAAGGACACAAGTGTCACGACCGGGGCTCGAACCCACACCCTGCTGCTGGCAACACCAGAACTTGAGTTCGGTGCGGCACACAATATGATCGCGCTTTCAACCACTCATTTTCATGACGAATTTTTAATAATCAAAATCACATTAAGAACACACTTTCGTACAGATTCCTCTGTTACAGTGTATGTGACAACCCCATAGGAGTGGGGTTTGTAAAGAAATAGTTAAACAAGATTAATCACC
>CM055822.1:36768589-36944429 GCA_029582265.1 Zoroaster sp. YZ-2022 | reverse complement strand
CATGACATGTATGCACACGTGTTTCTAATCTGTGATACATGTACATGGCCAGGGACCCGCCCTGCATGCATGGAGCAATAAACAGTGTCCACTGACCCAGACACTGACCTTGCAATCACTACAACAAACATGGATGTACATGTAACCATGGAAAGGCAAGTATGCCTAATAAGGGAAGACATCGAATTCTAACCTGCAGTTAAACCTTGAGGGTATACTCCCAGTAACTTAAGTTACATGCCTGCTGGAAAGTAAAGAGCTCATTATCTACGGGTCACTGCACATTGTGGGGTTTTGTCAGGAGCATTTTCATGGCAGAGCTGGAGCTGGCAGATCCTGCCTGCAGGACAAAGGACTAATTTATTGCGCTGTAATCCCCTACTAATCTACTGTACGTTGACAAAAGGTTGACTTGGGCCTTTGTGTTTTGAGGGTTGTGGCTTTGATACAAGTGTGAAAACGGACATGACCACTCTAAAAATATACATGTACATTTTGTACAATGTACATGTACTGATAAGTATAACCGTTCAGTATGTCATTGAAAACAATTATCTAATTTTGATAGTTTCTTTTTTCAGATTAGATTTGTCATGTCAGTCTCGAGTCATCCACCAACACCCACACCCCACTGTCAACTGATACGCCTCAACGAGCAGGCAACTCACACACAGCAGGCGGAAACACACACAACAAGAACAATGCCACGGTGGCAACCAATCACAACACATCACACAACAGTAGCACCAATCGGAACACTTCCCATTCTACACATAATCCCAGCAAATACTACTTAAGGAGTTGCATCGGCAAACCTCTTCATTCTCCTGAAGAAGATTAGAGCAGGCTAATCGAAACGTAGAGAATAACCCGTGAAGTCCCTATGGTTCTCCCTGAACCATATTAACCCGTGAAGTCCCCATGGTTCTCCCTGAACCATATTTCTCACTTAGCGACAGTAGAGAAAGCGAGTTGCCGAAATTGGTTCTCCCTTGAACCTTTCTCACTTAACGAAGGTTGAGATACGAGTTGTGCGATACGGTTCTTTTCAGAACCTGTATCTCAGCTTCACGTTAGTTGAGATAAACACATGGTGTTACCGCAAACCGAAACGATATCGATATTCCACCATGCAAAGCCTCAAAACTTATATAGTCTCGAGTCTCTTTAATAATTTCGACAATTTACGCAATTATATTTGAGCCTTCATACTGTTTATTTTATTTCAGGAAAAGAAAATGAATATCGAGTACCTAATGATTTTCTTTTAGTATTAAAATCACAAAAACAATCGATTACATCTTAATTGGTGTGTATTTTTTTTTTATTGAATGCCTATTTTTTTTAATACGTTCATTTCAATGCATTTCAAAGCCGGCCAATTGTCATCGGGCAAGCTCGGTGGTCAAGAGGTTAAGACGTCTGCACTAGTAAGCAGGAGGTCGTGGGTTCAAATCCCGCCCGAGTCGCCTGTGTAGTTTTTTCACAGACACTCGGAAAGCACTGAGCATACAGTACTATACACACGTCGGTGTAGGGCAAAATTAAATCATTTCAATGCTGTCATTAAAATACAAAAATATCCATTAACGTTACATATATATTAAGCAATTATGGTGAATAAAGATATGTTTAAGGTCAAGCGAGACAACATTTAGTGTAGGGTGAAGCAAGGCTTTTGTTCCCTAACCTATTGACGGACAAATCTCCGGTTTCTGGTCGCCGGGTGCGTCGCCTCAGACCCACACATCGGCATTTTTATTTATTTATTTTAACGAAAAAAAGCGTCACCGCACCGATTTTGAAGCCGACCGATGACCAGATGAAAATCATGCAGCTGCTTCAGGATATTCGGGACGAGCAGATGAGGCAGGCTGCCATACAGGAGAGACAAACTGAGGAGATACAGCGCATCTCGCACAGACAGGAGCGACACGCGGACGAGATAGAGCGCATCTCACACAGACAGGAGCGACAAGCGGACGAGATAGAGCGCATCTCGCACATACAGGAGCGACAAGCGGACGAGATAGAGCGCATCTCGCACAGACAGGAGCGACAAGCGGACGAGATAGAGCGCATCTCGCACAGACAGGAGCGACAAGCGGACGAGATAGAGCGCATCTCGCACATACAGGAGCGACAAGCGGACGAGATAGAGCGCATCTCGCACAGACAGGAGCGACAAGCGGACGAGATAGAGCGCATCTCGCAGACAGGAGCGACAAGCGGACGAGATAGAGCGCATCTCGCACATACAGGAGCGACAAGCGGACGAGATAGAGCGCATCTCGCACAGACAGGAGCGACAAGCGGACGCGATAGAGCGCATCTCGCACAGACAGGAGCGACAAGCGGACGAGATAGAGCGCATCTCGCACAGACAGGAGCGACAAGCGGACGAGATAGAGCGCATCTCGCACAGACAGGAGCGACAAGCGGACGAGATAGAGCGCATCTCGCACAGACAGGAGCGACAAGCGGACGAGATAGAGCGCATCTCGCACAGACAGGAGATTCAAGCGGAATTTTGTGGACGGATATGTCTCAATTCCGATTTGCTACGAAGATATTCGCCCCGGCGTTGTCTACGATCCAGTTACCATCAAATTGGATGACTACGCTGGGCTTCGCAAGCGATGTACCACGGCTTCATCGTTCGTGCGGGGGCTGTTGATATATTTTTTTAAGTCTGATGTCCTGAGGAATTCTAACTTTGACGGAACCACTGTCCTCACCAAGAACGGAATGCACAATAAGGACAGGCTCGACCGACGATTAGTCATGTCATTGCTGGATCAAGTTGAACTCGAATTCCCCGGTCAAGTTTTTGACCAAAAAAAATCGTTCACTAAAATGAGAGCAGTCATTTATGATAAATGTCGTCACAGCTAAAGCACATTCAGAAACATTAAGTAAACATATCCATGATTCAATAATGAACCACACATTTAAATTGGTAGTGTATTGCCGGCCCCCGAAATGGATGATTTATTTAAGCTTCCGAATAAGATTTTGCTTGCCAAAAATCATCAACCCATTGAGTAGTTTTAACTCTACAACAGCGTGATATTATTTAGAAATCAGTCCTCCAAACACTCCTACTGATATTTTAAAGAAAATGTAAAATGGTTTTAATTATAGGAATTTTTAATGTATAGGCCTAATAGAAGGTTTCGAGCACAATAAAATACAATTAGTTAAAAATAAAACACAGTGCATGTTATACATCTGAATAAAACTTATACATGTATATACAATATGTGCGCGCTAAAAATCTTTATTATTATTATTATTATTATTATTATCTCCAATCTATGGTTGTCCTTTTATTTAATTCTGAAAAGTCGAACCTAATCAAAAAGAAAAATAATAATTACTTGATTTAGGCAGTTATATTTAACTTTGAAAGTCCTACCCTCATTTACTTATTTATTTATTTATTTATATATATATATATATATATATATATATATATATATATATATATATATATATATATATATATATATTTATATATATATATATATATATATAACCAAAAAAATACTTGCAGGGATTGACCATTTCTTCCCAATTCTTTATAGCTGCAAGTACACATATGTAATATCTTACCAATGCTTGGATGTCCTATAATCCCATAATCTCTTAACAATGGGATTAAAACCTATCCTCCCTGGCCATTGTGCCTGCCAGTAGCCTGTTGAAACCCATTTTCATTGTGCTGCAGCAGCCATTTTTAATGAGCACTCCCAGCCCAAAGTTTGACCTCTGGCATTATTGATTATTCATGGCTCTACCTCCTTCCATTCATAAGCTCTGGAGACCCACAAACCTTGAGTTAACTCGAGGACCCACAAGGTTAACCGCGTGTTAGAATTCGATGTCTTCCCTAACCTCAATCCTCCAAAATCCTTCACTTTATAGCAAAGAGCATGTAGCATGTAACCTCAATCCTTCAAAATCCTTCACTTTAGCAAAGAGGATTTTGGAGGATTTGGGAAGGTTAGGGTTAATTAACTTAAAATTCAATGACATTTGAAAGCGAGGTTAAAGCCCCTGCAAACAGACAAAATTAGGCAGGTTACTATAATGAGCAGGTACAGGTACACAACCTCTTGTATTCAGGGAATAAGACATAAGATGGCTAACTCTTGAATAAGGTGAATTGGTAAAGCAAGTTTACTTACCGTCCAATTGTAGTTGGGTCTTACAGTTGGAATGAACAGGTTATCAAACATATGTGAAAACGGGCCATGACCTAAACATTGTGGGAAAAACAATAAAAATAAATACTGTATTAGATCACAGCGGTGATCCATGTACAAATAGAATTTTAAACCCAAGGGGGTGCTATTTTAAAGCAACTTTCTTTGTTGATATCTGAGAAGTTCACATTTTCCCGAGTGTAAAGTCATGAATGCCTTTTTTCAGAATTGCAACCATTATTTTAATTTTGTTGGTGTAGTGCCTTGGCCATGTGGTTTTGCATATCCAGCTTGTGTACTGGGGGAAATGTCAAACTTTCATTCCCATTAACCCTAACCACCCCAAACCATTCAAACTCCAACAGCTGGGTTTGTTGGATTTTGATGGACTCAGTACTGTATAGCCCTGACAGGGATACTTTACATGGGGCCGGGTGTCCCAATTCCAGCTAAGTCCAACAGTTGGGTGGTAGTGTTACTGCATGGTGTTGGATTTTGATGGACTCGGTACTGTATAGCCCAGACAGGGATACTTTACATGGGGCCGGGTGTCCCAATTCCAGCTAAGTCCAACAGTTGGGTGGTAGTGTTACTGCATGGTGTTGGATTTTGATGGACTCGGTACTGTATAGCCCAGACAGGGATACTTTACATGGGGCCGGGTGTCCCAATTCCAGCTAAGTCCAACAGTTGGGTGGTAGTGTTACTGCATGGTGTTGGATTTTGATGGACTCGGTACTGTATAGCCCAGACAGGGATACTTTACATGGGGCCGGGTGTCCCAATTCCAGCTAAGTCTAACAGTTGGGTGGTAGTGTTACTGCATGCGGTGTTGGATTTTGATGGACTCAGTACTGTATAGCCCTGACAGGGATACTTTACATGGGGCCGGGTGTCCCAATTCCAGCTAAGTCCAACAGTTGGGTGGTAGTGTTACTGCATGGTGTTGGATTTTGATGGACTCGGTACTGTATAGCCCAGACAGGGATACTTTACATGGGGCCGGGTGTCCCAATTCCAGCTAAGTCCAACAGTTGGGTGGTAGTGTTACTGCATGGTGTTGGATTTTGATGGACTCGGTACTGTATAGCCCAGACAGGGATACTTTACATGGGGCCGGGTGTCCCAATTCCAGCTAAGTCCAACAGTTGGGTGGTAGTGTTACTGCATGGTGTTGGATTTTGATGGACTCAGTACTGTATAGCCCAGACAGGGATACTTTACATGGGGCCGAGTGTCCCAATTCCAGCTAAGTCCAACAGTTGGGTGGTAGTGTTACTGCATGGTGTTGGATTTTGATGGACTCGGTACTGTACAGCCCAGACAGGGATACTTTACATGGGGGCGGGTGTCACAATTCCAGCTTCATGTAAGTCCAACTGTTGGGTGGTCGTGTTTGTGCATGGTGTTGGATTTTGGCAGATTCAGGTAGGTTCTTAGCCGAACTAGCTAGAGGGTTAGGGTTAACAAATAGCCATCTCCAATTAAAGAGCCATCTGAGAACAAAAACTGACTAATCTGCATTTGGGTAAGATAAAATTCCCATTTATTTGTGAGTCTTCCCAACATGAATACAAACTTCTACACGCTGCGTCGCACGTCTAATTACAGCTGGTGCTCAACGCACATACTTGCTGGTTGGTCTTTAATCGCTGTAAACGTAACTTCACATTATCACGTTTCATCCAATCATATTGTCTTAACTGTCTTGGGAATTAATTAATGAAACTTTGTGCTTTACATAAAGCTTTATATTAAGTCCCCACCCCCCCCACCTCTGTGGTATATGACATAAAACACAATAAAGGGGGCCACTTTCCTACCGTCACGTTAGCAGTTTTTCTAATGGTTGTAATTTTGTTTTTAATATCTGAAACCACCCAAAAAGAATTTCAACATTTGAATAGACATGCATGCTTATCCTAAAGATAATTTGAGTTGATTATTACTATTATTTTTTTAATTACCCTAAAATTTCCATCAACAAATGGACGGAAAAGTGAGGTAACTTTTTCCGTCAAATTTTTATGGAAATTTGAGGGTAAAAAAATAAATAAAAAAATAAAAAAATAAAATAAATCAACTCAAATTAGTTCTTGTATAAGCCTGCATGTCCATTCACATGTTGAAACACTTTTTGGTCGGTTTCAGGTACTTAAAAATAAATAACCATTGGAAAAACTGCTAACGTGACGGATGCAAAGTGGCCCCCTTTATTGTGTTTTATGTCATATACTAAATGGGCAACCCTGACTGGGTATGTTTCCCTTACCTAAATCATGGCACAGACCAGCAATTTGAACACACAGGACATCCTTCTCTGTGATGTTGAGTTCTGGTTGTCTCTTCTGTAGAGTTCTGCATAATGTTCCCGCTAAGTGACGCACTCTGTAGTTAAAGGGATTGTTACACAATCGGTAAACTATTTGTAAATGCATCCATACTTTATGGGGTACATACTTTATAGATAATTTTTTTTCAGCAGAGTGCAACAAGTGACTGGTTTAACCCTCATATGACTGCAAGGCTCAAAATCAGTCAAAATGTTGATATACTTGCCAAGGTATATCTAGTGTACTGAAAAGTCAAACACTGTCATTACAGGTCAAAATGAGTCAACTGTGGTAAAAAAGCATTGTCTTGTATTGTTGAGGGTGGTCAAAATGACAGTAAAAACCAGTCAAAAATGCCCCTGTGTGCACATTTGGGTCAACAGTCAAAACAGGCAGTTGACTGGTTTTGACCTGCATAGCTACTTGCCACTCAAGTTCAGCTATTAGTAGGAGGGTTAATACATCAAACTTGTGTTTGGGTGGCCACATTTTTTTAAATTTGTTTAGTAAGGCTTGCAGAGGCCAATCCAGTTGAGGGTGGGATGCAGAATCCCCCCTTTCCTCCCTCCTTTAGCCTGACACTTGTGTCCTTGAGCAAGGTACTTAACCATAATTGCTTCGTCCTTCGGATGGGACGTAAAGCCGTAGGTCCCGTGTGTTGTGTAATGCACGTAAAAGAATGCGCCTTGAGCACCACTTAGTTGGTGGATACGTGCGCTATATAAGTCCACACATTATTATTATTATTCATCTCCCACTACCTACATTATCCCTCCTCCCCAGTGCACAAAACCCCCACTGAAGCCTGCCACCCTGATAATTTTTGCTCAACAAACAATTCTGGAAGTTTCTGGTTTTTGTTACAAATTCAGCATGCTCCCGTTTGATTACTGGATCCTCTGCTGGCTTGGCCCATTACGAGACTCGTTAAAAAGCCTTGAAGCTAGTCTTCCATTCCAGCAGAACTACCAAAGATGACTTACCCTAATGAGTGCTCGAATCTATTGTGAGCGGCTCCAGGGAAGACTAGATAGCTACAGCCAAGCTGTTTGATGTATCGTAGTCTCTGGAACTGCACAGTGTCGATAATATGAACACACAATGGATGCACCTCAATGTGGCCATGGATTGGGTCATTGAAAACCTATGAGAAACAGTATATAAATATTGAGTGCCTCAGAGTTAAATGGGAATAATTATATAATGAGCGAAAATCTGAACAGAGATGCCAGTTGCTCTTTGCTCCAGAGCCGGAACAATTCCCGTAAAGGAAGAGCGAACGTTCATACTTGCACACGGAAAGAAAATACATGTATCCCTTGTTGTCTTTTGATTCAAGCCAATGCCAATTGAACCCGTTCTTTACACTAGCATCAATTTTTTCAGATCCACACCTCTTCCAACCTTCTGGTAGCCAAGTTGAGTAAAATCAGTCAAAAACTTCAGAAAACGAGGGCCGCGAAACAAAAATGCAATCTTTATGATCACGTTTCGATCACCATGTATACAACGCACACACGCTACACGGACCCACACGCACTGTTTCCAATGGCGGAGCAATGGGCTAGTCTTAGTTCAAGACGTTGCTCGTTATCTCACTACTATCGAACGCCCTCTGTCGGTGAAATATCAGAGTGTATTACGCGATAGCATAAAAAAAAAGGTAAGAATGTCTTGATAACCAAGACTAACTGAGTGCACTCTGTAAAGGTGTTCTTTTTCCCCGGCCGGACGAAAGACGGAGCGCCGGATTTCTTTGGGAAAAATGTGAAAAAGCCAGAATTCTGGCAATAGCTGGAAAACTGGCATTCCTGATCTGAACTGATCCATTACACAAAGTAAAGAATGAGAGAATTATTTTTTCTTAAAGCTTACCTGGTTTTAAATCAGTAATGGCACATATTTTACACAATTATTCCGTCTGACAAAATGTAATTTTGGAGGAATAAAAATAGTTCAAATTTTAAATTGAAATGGATTACCAGTCGGTGATCCATTTCCACATAAGACAAAATACAAATAATCTGCAAACATTTTCACCATTTCCTCTACTGCACGCATTTTCATTATTTCTTCTTTATTGACACAAAGAAATATAGGTAAAACTTGTAGCTTTGCATGGTGAGGAGGATAAGTAAGACTAATTGCGGTGACACCATGTGAAATTCTCAATTGAGTAGTAATTAGTTCTGAAAAGAACTGGAGGTTACAACTCGACGTTTCGATCAGTGTGCTCTGATCATTCTCCTGAGGACGATCAGAGCACACTGATCGAAACATCGAGTTGTAACCTCCAGTTCTTTTCAGAACTAATTACTACTCAATTGAGAATTTCATATGGTGTCACCGCAATTAGTCTTACTTACAAAGAAATATGCTGAAACATTCTTAAGTTGGTTTCTGTGGATATATCTTGGTTCTTGTAAAGTATGGATGCATTTACTGACAATTTATAATAGTATACACTGACTTTACGTAAATACTGAATTTTTATAGACAAACAAACCTTCAATGAATCTTGAAAAACTGTGGGTCTCTTATTGTCTTGTAGCCTTTTCAAAGACTGGAATTCTTGCAAAGGTTCTAAGCGCTTTCCTAAACTCCTGTAATTATTTATAAAATAAATGGGATAAATTATGCAACATTATTCAGTAATATACAGACCAATGAAAACTCATCAGATGTGGATTAAAATGTATACAATTGATACAAGTATATTATTGGAAATTTGAAAATAACTAAATAGTCAAATTTTAATGTAAAATGTTCTTGGTGTTAAGTTGATGATGGTATCAATCTTTAGAAATACGTTTAAGACGCTGTCCCTTATATGAAGAAAAGTGAACTTTTAAATTTTTTAAAACAGGAAAGAGTCTTCTTGCCTAAATTCAACATTAGAATGAAAACAAATAATCTGAATGCATTTTCACTCTTCTCCCTTGATCAACACAAAGTAATACGCTGAAACATTCACAGTTAAGTGCTTTAATGTAGCTGGATTCAAAGAGAGTAAGCATACATGTATCTACTCATATAAAAAACTGTAGAAGCAGTATTGCCAACATTACCCAACGCTGTACCTTCACTTTGATTAACCCTCCTACACATAAGCCCCTTTCACACTAGACGTATTTCCCGGGAAATTCCCGGGAAATCTGTTCACACTTCAAAAGTTACTCCCAGGAAATTCCCGGGAAGTAGCTTATTCCCGGGAAATAATTACCCCTGCTCGGGAGTAGGGGTAAGCGAGTTTTTCCCGGGAATAGTGTTTTTCCCAGGAAATAGCAACTAGTGTGAAACAAAAGCGGGTTTAACTTACCCCACTTTCAGGGGTAAGTCTTCTTGCCTAAATTCAACATTAGAATGAAAACAAATAATCTGAATGCATTTTCACTCTTCTCCCTTGATCAACACAAAGTAATACGCTGAAACAGTCACAGTTAAGTGCTTTAATGTAGGTGGATTCAAAGAGAGTAAGCATACATGTATCTACTCATATAAAAAACTGTAGAAGCAGTATTGCCAACATTACCCAACGCTGTACCTTCACTTTGATTAACCCTCCTACACATAAGCCCCTTTCACACTAGACGTATTTCCCGGGAAATTCCCGGGAAATCTGTTCACACTTCAAAAGTTACTCCCAGGAAATTCCCGGGAAGTAGCTTATTCCCGGGAAATAATTACCCCTGCTCGAGTAGGGTGTGAAGTTTTCCCGGAATAGTGTTTTTCCCGGGAAATAGCAACTAGTGTGAAACGAAAGCGGGTTTAACTTACCCCACTTTCGCGTCGCAGATGTTGGGACGTCAAGTCTTGAAAGGACAGCGAGGTCACAATTAAATAGCTTGCGCGCTAATATCCAGTGTTGTATTTCAGTACTTTTGAAACTTTCCTTCTTAAAATATAAATGTCTACATCTGTAAATAACACAATATATTTAGTTTTCTAGAATGTGACCAAATAAATGGTCTTAGAATTGAATAAAAGAATTGTCGCGGACAAGGCCATGTTAAGCATCCGTATCATTTACGTGTATTTATAATGTCCGTAAAATACACAAATATTGGTATATGCCTAATAATAGCATGCGAAAATGATGTGATGACACGTTTGAAGGAGCCATTTTGGACACGACACGATGCATGGGAAACAGTCACAACAACAACCCGGCCATCACCGCGCCGGCGGGTGCTTGAGCGCATGGCATTCTGGGATTGGACTTCCGCCCACAACATTTTCAACTTCCGTCTGGGCCGATTCAGTTAGTGCATTTCCCGGGATTTGATCGCGAGTGTGAAACGACCGTGCATATTCCCGGGAAATAATGTTCCCGGGAGCGACCAGATAGGTACAGTGTGAACGGTCGCTGGGGTGTTGGTGGGGTTAAAAACTCCCGGGAATTTCCCGGGAATTTTTTTTCTGTAGTGTGAAAAGGGCTACAGAGGCCACTGTAAACCACTAAATGTCCAATGTGTTGTACACACATTGTTTGTGCATATAAGCCACACTGACCCTTTGAAGTAATCTCCAATGTACATACATGCATACAAAGACACATGTATACCACAATTGACCTTATTTTCAGCAGGTTATAATGTAACCAAACTCCCAATAATAAATCACCATCAGCCACTGAGACCAATAAACCATACCATGCCTCATCCATTGGGATTTTCAGCAGTTATTTTGTAAACACAGACTCTCCATAGTAACCTACCACCAGCCACTGAGTCTGGAACAAAGTAATATGCCCTGCAATATGTCAATCACAAACCACTAAAACCAACAGACATATATGAGGCATTATGTTATTATGCAGTATAGCTATGAGGAGCCACTGCCTACCATAGCAATGGCTTGGAGTGGCCTGAATGGGTTGTTTCAAAAATTTCACTGGTTGTAGGAGGTTAGAGACAATATTGGCATGATCATAGCAGACTTTTGAAAGGGCATGGAATCGGTGTCCTAGTTTTAGATGTACCCAAGTGACTGAAAATAATACTGGTCTACATGATGGGTTGCGATAAGACCATATTACCATGTCTGCTGCATAAACATCATTTATTATGCAGCCACTGGTTCAGTATTTATCCCACAGCCACGGTATGATCTTATCACGGGCCATTATCTAGGCCAGAGTGTGCCCATGTGGTATTATTTTCAGTCACTGAGTTCATCTTAAACTAAGACACCGATTCCATGCCCTGTCGAAAGTCTACTCTGATCATGACGATATTTTTCTTCTGCATTCAACACAATGCAACCTCATCTCCTCACCTGTAAGTTGCTGAATATGGACGTTCCCCGTCAGCTGGTTAGGCTTATACTCGATTTTCTTACGAATCGCAGTCAATTTGTTAAGCTAAATGATAAGTCTGAGTGCATAATCACCAACACAGGTGCTCCACAAGGTACGGTGTTAGCTCCATTCCGTTTCACGGTGTATACATCGGACTTTCGATCCAGTCACGCTGACTGTCCAGTTATGAAATTTGCTGATGATACTGGTTTGCTAGGACTTATTAAACAAGATGATGATAGTCATTATAAGGCTGAAATTGACTGTTTTGTCAGGTACTGTGAAAATAATTATCTTATACTCAATGTCGCTAAGACTAAAGAACTTGTCATTGACTTTCGTAAAAACAAGCATGAGCCTAGTAATATTGTGATTAATAACAACTGTGTTGAAAAGGTAAATGCATATAAATACCTTGGGGTTATGTTTGATGATAAACTCGATTGGTGTGATCACTTGGATTACGTCATGAAAAAGCTTAACTCACGCATGTATTGTCTCCGTAAAATGAATGCTTTTAGGGTCAGTAATGAAATTCTCATTAGTGATCTGTGGGGCATGGAGTTATTGTTTGACGGGCTGGGGTGGGAACGCTTTGAAAAGGGATAAAGATATGATTGATCGTTTGGTGAGGAAAGTAGGGAGGATGACGGGGTTGTGTTTGCAGTCGGTAGACTCTCTTTACCAGCAGCGGGTGACTGGTCTGTTTGGTCGTATTTTGGATGACAATAGCCACCGGCTTTGCGGCGAACTTACTAGTCACGTCATTCCTAGAAGTGGAAGAATGAGACTGCCGGCTGCTCGCACTAACCGTCATCTACACTCTTTTGTCCCAATGGGTATTACGTTTTTCAATGCTAAATATAAAAGATGATTGCTGTTCCATAAACATTGTATATTTTTAAATTTTTTTATTTTGTTTGTATGGCTGGGCAAGGTGTGGATAAGTAGGTTTTTACTCCCTGTGTATATATCGAGCAACGTTTTATCTACTTTTTATAATTTTGTTAGTGTTTTTAACTTTTGCGGTCAATGTAATTTCTTCTTTTTGGAGATTAATAAAGTTTTCTTATGTCTTATGTCCCTTCAAATACAGGCATGGCCTTTAGTAAAATTTTTACAACTGCAATGGTGAAAAATATTTCCTACAAATGTACATGGTGATATTAAAACAGTTATCTTACCTCACACCAATTTTTTTGTGCAGTAATTCCTCTGTCAGATGTATAAGAACTTTGCCCGAGATTTCTTGCTCTGTTGATTGGAGAACACAGCATTTAAACAAAGAAATGTTATTGTTTGAAACACACACCTCTGTTTCCTTACTTTAACCCTCCTACTACTACAAGGGTCAAAATGTTGATATATACACTTCCCAAGGTATGTATATCTAGTGCACTTAAAAAGTCAAACACTGTCAAACCTTACGTGTGGTAAGTACATTTACAGGTCAAAACGAGCCAACCGTTTTTGACTGGTAAAAGCATTGTCTGGTATTGTTCAGGGTGGTCAAAATGACAGTAAAAACCAGTCAAAAATGCCCCTGTGTGCACATTTGGGTCAACAGTCAAAACAGGCAGTTGACTGGTTTTGACCTCGATAGCTACTTGCCACTAAAGTGCAGCTATAGTAGGAGGGTTAAAGATATATCACCTAGAGATGTATTTTTGTTTTTTTTGGGGGGGGGGAGGGGGGTTTTGTTGCTATTTCACTGACAATTCACAACATTCATTATCTCCTTTTAAAAATGAAAACAAATATTCTGAAATGAGAAAAAAACATTCACAAAATAATTGAGAGAGGCTTGGATTAGCAGTAAGTTTTATTTAAGATGGGACCCAGCATAAGTTCATTTCGGGACATACATAATAACTAAAAATAATCATTTTGTGAAATGTGTAATTTAAAAAAAATTGTTTTCCTGAAGTAAAAACAAAGGGACTAGACTGTATGTAAATAGCATTGACCACCATTCACCTTATTCATGAGTTAGCCATCTTATATCTTATTCCCTGAATACAAGAGGTTGTGTACCTGTACATGCTAATTATAGTAACCTGCCTAATTTTATTTGTTTACAGGGGCAACCTCGCTTTCAAATATGACTGGGTCTGGCAAAACCCTAAACTTGGACCAACTTTTCAGAGTGACCTCCCAAATTTATTGTAAAAATTAACAATGTTCCCAACAATGTTTCAGGATTTTTCTTTTTCCAACAAACTCAAGAGAAAATGCTCTATATATGGTGACATGAACATCTCAAACTGGTCCCTGGGCAGGGTTGTAGCTACGCCGGTCGGCGCCGGTCGGGTCTAACCGGCACTCCCGCTGGCCGACCGGCACCAAACGCAAATTGATGTCTTACCGACCGGCACAAAAATTGTGTGAATATTTCATTAAACAGTAATAAAAGTTTTAAAAGTTCATGTATTCTTCATTTCTTTGAGTTATTTGCCACTATTTTGAGGACTTTAGTCTATAGATCAATTAAAACATCGTACGATATTATAAAATAATTCTCAGTTTGTAGCGGTACAAACAAATACACTAATTAGCATTTATTTATGACGTCAGGGAAAAGACCTGGGAATCCCCATTATGATTGGTTGTTTGCGCCTGCACGATGAGCTAATGCCACTAGTCTCTACCGCATGCAAATGATGCGGCGTGCTTCGTAATGTCGATGTACGTAAATTTCAGGTTGGTTAAGCGTGACTTCAGAACGTCTAGCTTTCCCGCGATGTATGTGCTCAGCAAAGGGAAAATTATTCACGCAGTCCCTCCGCCCATTCATGAACAGTTTTGTGAATGTTTTTGGAAGTGTTTTGATCAAAATAATTATGTCGCACTTTTCGCAGAAAAAGTATCACAAGCTTTTCTCTTCGACCACTAACGCAAGGGCCGGCAGTGATAGACACGGCAGCCGGGTCAAGTGAGAAGCCGGCAAATTCGAGACATTCTTCTGCGACCACATCTTCGTGTTCGAGTACAACTGACCGGGAACTAATCACGCCTACGAGTCTTCGGCCACTGTGGATTTAGGCCAAAAACTCGGAGCTGCTACGCCTGGACGGCCCCGGTTGCTCAAGTGTTACCACCTCATCAAAAAAAACAGAAGCAGGCATCTAAGTTTAATAGCGAAAAGTGGACACCTGGTAGGCCATACAGAAGTTTCAGTTTTTCTGAACCAACATTGTTGTCAATTGCATTGGAGGGCACTCCTTCACATCGTAAATTCTTGTATAATACTTTGAAAATATCATACTATTATACAACAAATTATGTGAAAGGTGAGCCCTCCAAATCTATTCTTAAAAGCTAAAACCCAGGAGCTTCGGGGTGCTTCGCCCCTCGACCCCACCGGCGTTGCCCCTGGACCCCACCAGGGGCCCTTAAGCGGGCCCCTGGACCCCGGCCGTGAGGAGCTGCGCTCCGTTCGCTCCACTCACTACGCTCGCAATTGACAAAATTAGCCGGCACTCAATTTGGTCTGGTGACAACCCTGTCCCTGGGGTGAGTTTTTGACCTTTTCATGGCTGTTACGCATTATGGTAAATGCCGAGAAGTTTCAGGTTGTGCAAGAGCGGGTCACTGTCATTGAATGTTAAGTAAATTAATAATTAGAAATAGCTACATCCATTTATTTATTCCTTATGTAAGGAATGAACTTTTCTTTGGAACTACCAGATTATTGGGCCTTCTCGCTGGTGCATGCAGTATGTAAGCTACAGAGTGTGGTTGTGAGAATTACAGCCTCACTTCTGTATTTATCGTGGATAACGGGAATGTCCAAGATTGAGAGATGATCGGTCTGAACTGGGACACCCGGCCCCATGTTGAGTATTCTTGGATGGGCTATACAGTACAGAGTCCACCAAATTAACACAAAACCAGCCGCTGGAGTTTGATGGGTTTGGCGTTGTAATACAGGGTTAATGAGACTTCAACACTCACTTTTGAATAGTGCAGCCTCATTTTCTAATCCCTTGGCAGTAAGGTAGCTAGCCACATCTAGTGGTGACCACTGTTGAAAGTCAGCAAAATCCACAAGGTTTGTGTTGTTTGTCAAGTCCGTTGAAGAATGACTCCCTTCGGACGAGAGCTTCCTGCGTTTCGTTGGACGAGATGCCATCGTGGAACCAGTTGCACCAGCAGAAATAACAACTGAAAATTAAGATGATCAACACAAATCCAAATATGACATAATTTTCTGTTTTCATGGGAATGTTGACAATTTTCTTTTTTTGAGAATACTTTGTAATGAGTTGTCAGAAGGTTGGTTTAACAGCAAAAAAATGTGTCAAAATAAATTTATGATGGACCCACCATAAATTCATTTGGCATACATGTACGGTATATTTACTGATAAACCATGATCCTCACGATTATTTTGGGTAATGTGTCATTTTTATATCATTTGTTTTCACTACTTCCTGAAGTAATTACAGAGCAATGTTCTGATGAAAAATAAAATTTAGGGAAATTGCCATTAAATTAGTAATAAAGTCCCTGGCTATAAACACGGGCAATACATCTTTAACCCTTCTACACTCGGATCCACTAAATTCTGTTCTTGAGCAACCTTCAGTACATACATGTACATGTACAAGCCTGCTGTCCTTAGTAATCTTACAAAATCAACTGTGTGCCACCCAAGGCCACTGTAAATGTTTGAACATATTAGTATGGCCTGCAATGTATAGATGGGAGACCACTTTACCCTACAATCTCAGTGGTGTGACAGTGCACATAAGGGTAACCATAGGAGGTCACTGGCAACAGCAAATAATGGCTTGGAGTGGCCTGAATGGGTTGTTTCAAAAATTGCACTGATTGTAGGAGTGTTAAAGGATGATGCCAATGTATAGTACATGTATGTGTATGCAAACTGGTGTAACAAGCACTCTAGCTAGAATCATCACAAGTCAAAGTTCATGCTGTACAGTCTAGGTGGTGTTCTTTGTAAGGGGGACAGTGCATCCTTGATTTCTTTGGTTGTCCTGAACGGTCAATGAATTTGGCTGTTGTCCTCTGAAATCAGACATTGTTAGTGTACTTTGTCATGCACTGCCTGTCTTCATCAGGCTTGACTTCCCTTTGTTATTCAGAGTTAATCTCTGAATGATAAAGGTACTATGCCAGCATGTGTAATGCTTGCCAATGGTACTGTGTGGTAAATAGACCCTATAAGCTCCAGCTGATCATTCAGTATCATTCAAATTGTTTGGAATAAAAAGATACAGTAAATGTTTTAAAATACTGCCTATCCACTACTCATAAACAGGTGTCTAGTGAAATGATGCATTACTTTTTGCTTAACAGTTTTTGGAAAAACTAAAAAATAACAATAATCATAGTGTTAGCCAGCAATACCTTTGGATGTCCTATTTCTAAATCCTGGCTTATACTCTGATAATAATAATACATGTACTTCTTTCTTAGAGAGGTAGTGCATTTTACATAATTTCAACCTGGTTACCGGGCCAATACCATTCCTGTAATCTTTCTCAGATCCCTGGGGAGTATACAGCTCATTTTACTATACCTCATACATATTCATGATCGAGAGCCGAATTCTCACTGGTCCATTCACCATCACGTGCCAGATGCTATTTTGGCTGTTTACCAAGCGCCCGCGAGTATTCACGTACAGGGTAAATACGCATGCGTAGTAGACTGTCGCATGCGTCAGTCTACTACGCATGCGCTTTACGAAGCAATCGGGGAACAGTCGCACGGGTGTAGTACGCACGCGCGAACATCGCCCTAGCTACATACACATGAAAAGATGGTGGCACACGTAAATGTCAATTCACGTTTTCCCGAGCTCAATGATGCTCCTTATTATTGTAATGGCAACTGAATATGTACATGTATGAGGTATAGTAAAACAAATATAACATGGTTTGAGGGTGGACAGTCGATATTAGCTCCTTGTAAAAGTGCCCCTTGTAGGATTTTGGAGGATATGGGGTTGGTTAGGGTTAAGGAATATGGGTAGAATGTCATATCCAACCGCCACTTTCCTCATTCAATATAGGGGTGTGCGTTTTCGGATATTTTTGGAACCGGATACCCGAAATCAGGAAACTTTGGATACCTGGATACCCGTTTTCATTTTTGTTTAAAACATGCCTCTGGTGAATGGTAACAAAATTGACCTTGATAATACAGAGGATATACCATACTTAAATCGATCTTTTCTTTACTGTGTTGTTTTTTTAGGCAAACAATAGGCAAACATTCCCTCCAGTGCCGCTGGTTTGATAAGTTGTTTGAAGCAGCCGCCGTCAGGCCCTTTGCAGTCTTAATTATTGGATACGATGTACATGTATCACAAACAGTTGGAGAAAAATGTATGGCAAATGTTGGTAAAATACTTGGCTTTATTGGAGCGTAATCTCTTGAATTTAAAGATAATTGTCTGTAAAAGTGTAAACTAAATTGTTCAAGAGTCACAGATTTCTGTTCGCACCACTCAAGTGTTAAGTCTGAATTTTAATAAGTCGTTTACGGGTAATTGGAACCGAAAAATGGAACCGGGTAATGACAGTTTCGGTCAGGTATCCGGATACCCAGATACACGACACAGCCTTATTTCAATATAACCAATAATGTAATCTTACCTACCCAGTAAGGTGGAGAACATCTGGATGATGATGGACATGTACTAGGCCTACTTCAAATTATTCCAGGATATTTATTTCATGAAAAATCAGGCATTTTTGGTATACAATGACTTCCTCAGTCATGTCAGTCTGATCTTGTCAACTCCCCTGTGAGTGACCAACACGATCAATGTACACATGTCGTATGATAATGTACATGCGCAGTGGCAACTATATAATACATGTAGGATTCTTCTATTTTCTGAAGGGGAGGATTTTTTCAGAAGGGAAGTAAAGTCCAAAAACCATTATAAAAAAGTGGAGCTTTTTAGTTAGTTTTCGCTTTCTGTACCCCCAAAAATCGTTTGAATCATTTTTTTTAGCTGGTTAATAGTGGTTGCAAAAAATTCCAAAAACTTTGTGAGGGGGCGAATTTGCCGGGGCCGAGTGTGTATCGATAGGGGCGAGTTTCTAAGGGGTGAGATTGTAAGAGCATGACTTGATCATCAGAAACACTATCTTCTGTCAGCCAAGTAGAAGATTGTGGACATGGAAAAGTCCCGGTGACAACACAAGAAACCAAATAGATTATGTCATGATAAAAAAGAGATTCAGAAACTCATTGATATCCTGCAAAACATACCCGTGAGCAGATTGCTACAGTGACCATGTCCCTGTCATCAGCAAAGTTAGGTTGAAATTGAGAAAACTAAGAAAAAACAGGAAAGAACCAAAGTTAAATTTTGTGCTATTGAAAAAAGATCCAGAAATAAGAATAAAATATTCAACTGAAGTTAAGAACAGATTCGAAGCATTAGAAGGATTACATGACATTGAACAACAATGGGAAAATTTTAGAGAAAGTATCAACAAAGCAGCTCAGGAAATCATCCCAAAAGTGAAAAAAACAAAAGCAAAACAGAAATGCGTGACAGATGAAATATTAACACTAATGGACAAAAGAAGAGGGAGTGCAAGAAATAGTGAGGAATACGAAAAATTACAAAGAATGATTAAAGCTAAATGTAAAGCAGCAAAAGAAAAATGGTTAAATGAGAATTGCGAAGAAGTAGAACAACTTCATGGTCGAGACATAAAATCAATGCACAGGAAGATTAATGAAATGACAGGCTGAAAGTAAACATGCTCGAACATAGGATGTCTAAAATCAAAAGAAGGGGATATAATTATGGAAAAGGAGAAGATAGTAGAGCGATGGGAAGAGTACATTAGAGATCTGTATAGCTATGATGAAAGAAAAGAACATTTTCAAATCAGAAATAACATAGGACACCCGATTCTCAAAAGTGAAGTAGAATATGCAATGAGGAAAACGAAAAGAGGAAAAGCTGCAGGGCCTGACAACATCACCATAGAGCTGTTGGAAGCATTAGACGAGTTTGGTATAGAACAAGTCACCAAACTACTTAATAAAATATATGACACTGGTCACATACCAGAAGATCTTTCCAAATCGATATTTTATCGCACTTCCCAAGAAGCCAGGGGCGATTGAGTGCGAGCTACACAGGACAATCAGTTTGATGAGCCATCTTACAAAGATTTTACTTAGAATAATAATGCAAAGAACAAGGAGCAAGACCAAACTAGCACAGGAACAATGTGGCTTTGTTGAGGGGAAGGGAACATCAAATGCCATATATATCTTGAGAACCATTTATAGAAAGATCAACGGAAGTCCAACAAGACCTCTATCTCTGTTTTATAGACTTTGCCAAGGCTTTTGATACCGTGAAGCACGAGGAATTTATGAAAATGCTTCAAGATATAAATATAGATGGTAAAGACCTAAGGATAATCAGGAACATGTACTGGCCACAAACAGCGACCATTAAAATAAACAACGAGTTCAGCAAATATCAAAAGATTAAGAGGGGAGTGAGACAAGGATGTGTGCTCTCACCAGACTTGTTTTCTCTTTACAGTGAGATCATTATTAGAAACATCAAAGACAAGCCAGGAATAGGTGTAGGAGGTACAAACATCAACAACCTCAGATATGCTGATGATATTGTAGTTTGTACTGATAGCAGGAACAGAAATAAAACTGCAAGAACTACATGTAGTATTCACGATTAACGAAGAAAGTACAAATATGGGCTTGAGTTTGAATGTTAAGAAAACGGAAATAATGGTTATCTCAAAGAAGGATACACCAACATGCAATATTAAACTAAACAACAAGTCGTTAAAACAAGTACAGAATTTCAAATACCTTGGTACATGGATATCAGCAGATGGCAAGTGCAAGACAGAAGTCAGTTCGAGAATAATGCAAGCGAAAAAGACTTTTGGACAAATGAAAAGTCTACTTACTAACCAAAGTACATTGTGTACATGTATATCAATGAAAATTCACCTGAGAGTACTTGGCTGTTACATCTGGCCAATTTTAATGTACGGATGCGAATCATGGACCATCAACAAGGAAACTGAACATCGTTTGAAAGCAGCTGAGATGTGGTTTTTTCACAAAATGCTTAGAATTTCATATGTGAACAGAATTACGAATGAAGAAGTTCTCCAACGAGCAATGACAACAAGATCATTAGTCAATGAAATAAGGAAGAGGCAAACAATTTTTTGGGGGCACATGATGAGAAAAAAAAGACATAGAACATCTGGTAACAGGAAAAATGGAAAGAATGTCGTATCCGGCCGCCACTTTTTAAGGGCTTTTTTGGAATTTTTTTGCAACCACTAATCAGTTAAAAAATCATTCTATCGATTTTTGGTGGAACAGAAAGCGAAAACTATCTTTAAAATCCACTTTTGTGATGGTTTTCGGACTTGATTTCCCTTCTAAAAAAATCCTCCCCTTCAGAAAATAGAAGGATCCTATTATACATGTAGTTGCCACTACGCATGTACAATGACTGTGTTGGTCATTAATTATGGAGTTTACAAGATCAGACTGACATGACTGAGGAAGTCATCGTATACCAAAAATGCCTGATTTTTCATGAAATAAATATCCTGGAATAATTTGAAGAATATGTCCATCATCATCCATATGTTCTCCACCTTACCAGGTAGGTACATAAGATTACATTATTGGTTATATTTAATGAAAAATAGTGGCGGCCAGATACGACATTCTACCTGGGAAAATTTATGGGAAACGAAGCAGAGGTAGACAGAGGAAGAAGATGCTTGACAGTGTGACATCATGGCTGCACAAAGAAAAGCCAACAGATATACATGTAATATCGTGCACTTGGAACCGTGACGGATGGAGATCCATGATTGATACTGATAGCCCACGCTATGCAACATAACACAGAATGATGATGATGAGATTGTAAGGGGCGAGTTTGCCAGGGGCGAGTTGACTGGCATCCAAATTACGTTACAAGTTAACGTTACATGGACGATAGGCCTACATGTACGTTAACGTAGTCGTACTCGTAGGCCTACCGTTATTTTATTACCAGGCATCATCTGTATTTATAAAAAATCACAAGCACAACCTACGGAAGTTTATGCAACCAGTCACACGTGTACTGCTGTACTGTAGTCGTGTATCGTCCATGTACGTAATTCGCCGCACTCGTGAAATGACGCACCTACTTTTGGCTTAGCATTTCTCGGAAAACTTACAAAATTATGGCGAATTACTGGTTGCATAAACTTATCTAAGTCGTGCTTGTTACAGAAATAACAATGATAGTGAAATTGTATGATTTACTGGAAAGTTAGTGCTTGTGAAAGTGGAAAAAGTTGTTTAACCACTGATTTTACTAGATACAAATAGTAAGAGATTTACATGACCTCAATTTTTTTTTCACGAACATCTGTGATTTTATTTTTCTATGCCGTCAACAAGCTGTTGTCTGTGGAAACCAAAATATATGAATGCTTTGCATTTGTAATGATTTTTTAAAGAAACACTGATCCTCAAAATGGACACATTCCTTATAGAAGAACCGAACGAAGACTACTTAATTCGTTGGTGTTTATTTTGACGGTAGGCCTAGTGGAAAATTATTGAGAAAATGAAACATTAATATCATGGTTATGAAAAGAAATCTTTTATTTGACAAAATGTTAACAGCATTTTTACACATTTCAAAGTTTTAAAGTACTTTTTGCAAAAATTTTAACCACCTTCCATTTTATTGGTCTTTCAAGAATATTGATTAAAAGTTTTGAGAGCTTCTCCAAATTATACCATTTTATTTTAAAAATCGAAAACAATATTTTTATTTTCAAGATTAAAAACAATTTTACAACCATCTGGAATAAGATGAAGCATGATTCAACTGTTTTTCTTCTTGGGTACATTTTCTGTGCCCCCAGTTTGGGGGTGAGTCATTATACCGACATCAATTTTTTGATGACCACAATTCTGTGCGTCGCAAAAAACGGCGCTCAAAACGTCCACGCATATGATCATGCATTGAAATTCAGCATTTAACAAGAGAATCCTTCACTGAGTGAAAGTGAAACAAACTGAAACACCAAACTGCTAATTTCATTTGTAAGTTACTGCCCAGGTGATTATAGCTCTGCTTACAAAAACATGTAGGTGCGTCATTTAGCCAAAAGGGTAAATTGAGGATTATAACCGCTTACATGTCAGTCCGGGAAAACTCCAAATACGGCAACGTTGCTATAGGTATCCAGTCAAAACGTCCACACGTCAAAACGTCCACACCGTCCACAGTCAAAACGTCCACAAGTCAAAACGTCCACAAGTCAAAACGTCCACAAGTCAAAACGTCCACATGTCAAAACGTCCACTTGACATGCTTTGCGTTCGCATCGTAAGAGCTTTGTGAAAATCCTAATTACTGGCATTGTACAAACACCGTATAGGCGGGCCGCAAAACTCCGAAACAAGTACTACGTAAATGCGCACATCTCGTCGGACCGAATGTGGACATTGATTAAGTGTAATATAAGTACACAAGGAACAATTCACAACAAACTGTCTTCAGTCAATTATTTTATTTATTTTAAATCAAATCTTAAAACTCATGGTCAAATATTGCATCAATGTACATGTATTCCATAATGTATTTTAAGTTTTATTTTTTATTTTAAAAACCCATATCATTTTTTATGAAAATTAGTATATATCATTAGTATATATCACTTTATCAGTATGAAAATTAGTATATATCATTAATTAAAGCTATGAATACAGCGATCGCCTATGAATTCAACGCAGTGCATTTGCCACACATGTACAGCTAGCGGGTGTGTATGTACGTATGCGAAGTGGCATTCACGGGTTGCGACATCGAGGTATTAAAACTCACGTTTTGTTTTAATCATGAAATACTAATTATAGATCTATATGTTTATTTTTCTTTACAATTGTGAGAATTAAACTTTAAAATCCAATATTTTAAAGCAATCTGATTAAATGATTATGACCCTTGGACATGGACGTTTTGTCACGTGGACGTTATGACTGGGTCTGTGGACGTTTTGACGTGTGGACGTTCTGACTGGGTCTGTGGACGTTTTGACGTGTGGACGTTTTGACGTGTGGACGTTCTGACTGGTAAGCTTGCTATATACGGCAACCTTGAGTTGCTGAATACGGCAACGTTTCATTATACGGCTACGTTAGGGTTGCCGTATACAGCAACTCTTTCATTCAAACGCAAAAAGGGAAACGAAATATGCAAAATTGGATTAGTGAAAATCATAAAAATATGTTCTTTGGTTCCTTACCCAAATTCCTATCTGCGCACATCAAAAAGTTATCTGTGCATTTTCTTGCAAATGACCGTTTAAAACCAACACTCTAGCCCATCCGACGATTAACGTGTGACTCCATTTTTGACGTGCAAGAATACATCCTCAATCAAGATTATTATTTTACGCATGGTTCATGAAACAAAACTTTAAACATGGTTGTTGTTCTCTAAAATATAATAATTAAAATTAAACAAATAACATTATTTATGTTAATATGAGTAAACACTTTTTTTTTAATTGTATTTTAAATATATACTACATTGGAAATTATCAACGTCTCTCTTCGCGGGAAAAGCTCTGGAAGCGCGGGAAACTAAAATCGACGACAACATTTATACAAACAAAACTCAATTATTGGATACAAATTGAAGTAAAAGAAGACATATTTTGCATTTATACATTGTGATTAAAGCCAGCACCTTTTTGACAATGATAAATGGCCTTGAAGCTGACGTTGAAAGTGAGAAAGGGCGGCGAAAACACAAGACATGTACCAAGAAATATATTGAGAAACCTAACCATCGCCGTTCTTGTTACCACAAACGAAGCCGCAGCATTGTTCTGGCCGTTTAAAAACTTGTACCGTAGGGACTAAATAGGGTATAAATCCCTAGGCCTATGTCCGATAATGTAATTTCATGTGCGTTTGGGCTTTTTAACGCTTTTTTATGTGATAGGGGGGCTGTCGGGTAAAGCCAATTAAAAAAGGTATATACTATATATAGTGATAATTAAAGTTTTAAACCTTTGAAATACGAAAGCAAAGGAGCTTGAAATTCAGACGAGATGTAAAGTGACACTAAGTATTGAACCTACATGGAACTGGAAGTGGTGAGAAAGGCTTTGGCCGAAGACCTGGTGAATCACATCACTCCTCACTTGGCCTGTCCTAGTGACCTGATCATTATATTAGGCTGAAGAAGTTGTGGCAGTACCACTTTCAAAATTCAATAAAGGGAAGGTACAAAAACACCAGTAACTTTACAAATAATCTAATTGAACATTACGAAAGTCATCCACCAAAATATTATTTCCGAGTTGAATTCTGCAAATTCCATTGTCAGTTCACTTCAAGCGAGACAAGTACAATAGTACACTTCTCCATTTATCCATATCAGCAGACAATGATGGCAGTGCAAATTTAAAAACAATATTTCATTTTTATCAAAGTTGTACCTTCCCTTTATCAAAGATTGTGTTCCAACCCTGTATACATTTTAAAGTTGGTTTCAGTTTTAACAGTTATAAGTTATAACTTTCATGAACAACATACACAGTAATTAAACAACCTTAACAAATGATATTTTTCTTAATTTGATTTATTTAAATCTTTCTTTGTAATGACAACAAATTTATAATTTACTAAATATTTATTTTTAATAAGTACTTGATTGCAATCACAGCTTGGTAAATAATGAGTCAAATTCAAGAGCAATATTTATTTTTATAAATATTTATATTTATTTAAATTTCTAATTTACTAAATATTTATTTTACTAAGTACGTGATTGCAATCACAATTTAGTAAATGAATCAAATTCAAAAGCAATATTTATTAAAATGGAGAAATTATTAAAATTTTTACAGCAGATCTTTGTGATTATACAAAAATTACTAGTCCTTGTTTTTACAATCCGCCTAAATAAAACTACAAAACATTCGCTCTGTCAATACCTTACTTATAAAAATTGCTTTGTATAATCATGGAGGAAGGAAATCCTTCCTCCATGGTATAATTAGCATGTGAACAAATTACTGGAATAATTGAAAATTTTTCTGAAATTCAATATTTGACAATCTTGCCTACAGAGTGCTGTATGTGTTGATTTTTATTCTAACTTGATTTGAACCAATGGACAAAAACAAATATAAAATAAATGGTCTCCCATATTTTTTTATTATAAGACTAAGAGGTCCATATTTTCATTAATACAGTTCCGAAAATTAGTTGTTCAATTTATAAGACCATGCTCTTCTGCCAAGTAGATTGCTTACACTGCTGGTAACCAAGCAATCAAGACACCAGCCCCTCTCCACAATCCACCAATTACACACATATTTCTACTGCCGCACCAGTACTGGTATTAACACTCCGCCCCATCCCCATCCCCACCCATCCCACCCCACTATACCACACATTCCAAATGACCCTATCCACATTGATTTGAACAATGATTAAGATGTTTCAATAAAAACATCGGTTATTCAGTAGTTTTCTATAAATTTAAGCCCCTTAGCTGTATTTCGCGTTTACACACCGGAAGTTGCATTATTCGGCAACTGGTTGCCGTATACAGCAACGTTGCCGTATTTGGAGTTTTCCCGGACTGATGTAGGTGCGTCATTTAGGGTAAATTGAGGATATATGTATTGTTAAATATGTTATGAAAGTAAACTTTCTAGATAATATTATGAATTTTTACCTTAAGAAGAACTGCTCAACGTTACACGCGATTATGCTGGAGTGGTACATGTACATCATAGCTCCCAATGCAATATACAATATACGGCTCTGCAGCGCAAGTACAGTACATGTACTGTAGGCCTAGGCCTAGATATCTAGCTGTTAATTGTGCCCGCCAAAAATCGTATAGCGCGCGCCGCGCGCTTAGCGGCGCTATACGATCTTTGGCTGTGAAGCGCCCTCAAGCGGTATCTGATTTCACACAATGTATCGGGCCCCGCGTCCGCGGCACATAAATAGTTGTACACGATGTATGCGTAACTAATATTCATCTTTTATTATTAATTATATCCGGCTGGAGGAGCTAGCTAGCTGTACGTTATGTACATGTTAGTATACGAAAAAGTTTGTCTGCTGCAGTGTGGTGAGAGTGTTCGAACGTCATACCATGGAGGAAGGAACCTTCCTCCATCCATGCCCATGGCATGGTCATACAACATACTAATTTACTAACAACATAGTTGGGAATTCGGGTCAACTCGTACCCAAGTCAACTCGTACCCAGGTCAACTCGTACCCAGGTCAACTCGTACCCAGGTCAACTCGTACCCAGGTCAACTCGTACCCAGGTCAACTCGTACCTAAGTCAACTCGTACTCATGTCATTCGATGAAAAAAGTAATAAAGGAAGCATGTAATTTATTGCGTTATTTAGGGTTGTTTTTTGTTTTATGGCTGAATTCTTTTTAAAAAAAGAAAGATATAATTTTGGGTAAGTACTTTTGTCGTTATTTTGACTATATTTCTGGTATTTTCGCTACGGGGTAATGACATTATTTTATTTTATATTTTTCAGAAGACTTGACTAGTAAACACTACTACTACTACTAGTAGAAGACGAGAGGAAAGGAAGAAAACGAAGAAGGAAAAGAAGATTCAGAAAAAGAAAGATCAATAAAAAGAGAAAAAGAACATGAAAAAGAATGGAAAAACGAATAAGAAAATAAAATCAGAAAGTTGATTAACAAATTAAAACATAATTAAACATATTTTATTGCATGATATTCAAATCTCTTTTTGGAAGTTGTGGTGGCTCTGAAAAGAGCCGGTTGTTTATATTCTTGACTGGTTTATGTTCTCAAAGCGAAGGTCCTGTGAGGCATGCAGACAGTAGGCCAGATTTTCCTATTCGTTTTTCCATTCCTCATGTTCTTTTTTCTCTTTTTATTGATCTTTCTTTTTCTGAATCTTCTTTTCCTTCTTTGTTTTCTTCCTTTCCTCTTGTCTTCTATGTTCTAGTAAATTCTTCTGAAAAATATAAAATAAAACAATGTCATTACCCCGTAGCGAAAACAAAAATATAGCCTAAATAACGCAAAAAATTACTTGGGTACGAGTTGACTTGGTTACGAGTTGACTTGGTTACGAGTTGACCTGGGCACGAGTTGACCTGGGCACGAGTTGACCTGGGTACGAATTGACCTGGGTAAGATGTTTTGGGTACGAGTTGACTTGGGTACGAGTTGACCCGTTTCCCATACATGTAGCCCTGTGGAAAGAATGTTGTATCCGACCATGCCGACCGCCACTTTTTAAGGGTTTTCTTGGAATTTTTTGGCAACCACTAACCAGTTATGAGTTAATAAAAAATGATTCAATCGATTTTTGGGGGTACAGAAAGTGAAAATTATCTTTAAAATACACTTTATGATGGTTTTCGGACTTCATTTCCCTTCTAAAAAATCCTCCCCTTCAGAAAATAGAAGGATCCTATTATAGTTGCCACTGCGCATGTACAATGACCATGTTGGTCACAACGGGAGAGCTTACAAGATCAGACTGACATGACTGAGGAAGTCATCGTATACAAAAATTGCCAGATTTTTCATGAAATAAATATCCTGGAATAATTTGAAGTACTGTATATGTCCATCATCATCCATATGTTCTCCACCTTACTGGGTAGGTAAGATTACATTATTGGTTATATCCTCAATTTACCCAAAATGACGCACCTAAGGTTAACTTATATAATCAACTGGACAGTAACTTACAAATGAAATCAGCAGTTTGGTGTTTCAGTTTGTTTCAGTGAAGGATTCTCTTGTAAAATGCTGAATTTCAATGCATGATCATACACGTAGACATCTTGAGCACCGTTTTTTGAGACGCACAGAATTGTGGTCATCAGAAAATTGATGTTGGTATCGTGACTCACCCCCAAACTGTTTATATGGGGGCACAGAAAATGTACCCAAGAAGAAAAACAGTTGAATCATGTTTCATGTTATTCCAGATGGTTGTAAAATTGTTTTTAATCTTGAAAATAAAAATATTGTTTTCGATTTTTAAAATAAAATGGTATAATTTGGAGAAGCTCTCAAAACTTTTAATCAATATTCTTGAAAGACCAATAAAATGGAAGGTTGATAAAATATTTGCAAAAAGTACTTTAAAACTTTGAAATGTGTAAAAATGCTGTTAACATTTTGTCAAATGAAAGATTTCTTTTCATAACCATGATATTAATGTTTCATATTCTCAATAATGTTCCACTACCGTCGAAATAAACACCAACGAATTAAGTAGTCTTCGTTCGCTTCTATAAGGAATGTGTCCATTTTGAGGACGAGTATTTCTTTAAAAAATCATTGCAAATGCAAAGCATTCATATATTTTTGTTTCCACAGACAACAGCTTGTTGATGGCATAGAACAATAAAATCACAGATGTTCGTGAAAAAGAAATTGAGGTCATGTAAATCTCTTACTATTTGTATCTCGTAAAATCAGTGGTTAAACAACTTTTTCCACTTTCACAAGCACTAACATTCCAGTAAATCATACAATTTCACTATAATTTTTATTTCTGTAACAAGCACGACTAAGATAAGTTTATGCAACCAGTAATACGCCATAGTTTTGTAAGTTTTCCGAGAAATGCTAAGCCAAAGGTAGGTGCGTCATTTCACGAGTGCGGCGAATTACGTACATTGTACATGGACGATATTGAATGAGAAAAAGTGGCGGTCGGATATGACATTCTACGTACCCCAGGTGGGACATGTTGGACTTTCACCTTCCTTAGTGTACTACTACTAGGGTGACGTCCAATTAAATTGTTTAATCTTTACCTGCTGTGTGAAGGTGCTGAAACTCGGCAGTAGTTAGAATCTCATGACCAACAGTGCATCTCAGCAAGGTTTGAATTTCAAAATATCATTTTCACTGAGTGTTTTTGGTGCGCACGCGCATATAAACAACAACGGACTGCTGTGAAGTTGTAGGTCAGTGAACACGGCAGTCCGTTGTTGTTTATGCGCGTGCACACCAAAATGTGGGCCGTGCTAGCATTTCAAATTGATGCATGCGTAGTGGTTCCCCCCCACCGTTTTCGGGGGGAGATTCTACGAAATTCCCAAGACTGTGTTTGATAGCGGTTCGTGATGGTAGCGTTGGTGTAGCACCATTGGACCGTGTATCAAAAACAGACAAACACAGTTTTGAACCAAGACTAAGGTCAGATTTAAACAATGTCACAAAAGACATTTTCCATGCGCCGACTGACCTGCTGGCTGATTGGACTCCATATCGGTGTTTGGGCTAGAGTCAGTTAACCATCATTCAAATTCAATCAATGACATGACTGAGACTGTGTGACTGATGATATGCAGATTATGTACGTTAATGTGTTATTTCATAGAGCAGAGCTTATAATGTTAATCATGCTAACGTTTTGGGTGCTTAGCTAAAATTTTCGCCAACTTGTACATGTAGTTCCAATTATACCTATTCGTAAATACCACAGTGCGCACACATGCTATGGGGAAAAAAATGCAAAACTGACCTTAGCCTCACAAAATACTATCAATTTATCATTCAGTGTTACAATCACACTGAACAACAGTTATCCATATACTTTTCTTAGATTTGTTCAGATTAGCCATCCTACTGTTTGACCATTTGAAACCACTCAAAATTTCCACTTACCAAAATGCCCACTGGTTTTGTACACACATGGTGATACCATTTGAACAGTGTTGGTAGCAAGCTTTACTACCATTCAAATGTACAGAGGGTCCATTGATTCACCACTTAGAAGTATCCAAACAAGGTTTTGTATTAGCTGACCTACCATTCAAAACCATTTGGGGAAATCAATACTGTACACAGTGATTTCACCATTAAAAACCACAAAAGCGAATGGTTTCAAATGGTACATCAACTTGTATGAAAAAAAGTACCAGAAATAGGAGGGTTAAAGACTCATTGCCTACATGTTTTTTTAAATTTTTAAATTTTTAAATTTATTTTTTAATGGACAATACATAATCACGTGGAGGTGTATTAACGGATGGTAAAGACATGGCTTATAATTAGAGCAGCGCGTATGTGCCAGCTGTTCGCCAGCTGTTTTGTGTGCCGCGTGATGTGGATTTGAACCATGGAGAGTGCAGTAGCTAAAAGATAAAAAGCTACTGCACTCTCTTTAGTCTCCTGACGATGACTAGAGCAGACTAGTCAAACGTTGAGAAAAAACCAACCGGCTCTTAGAGCCATCACTTTTTTTCCAAAAAGAGATCATTACATGGTGTACCTGAAACAACTAAAGAAACAAATTAGCACTAATAATAAAAAAGTATACTTAATATTACTGTACATTATACAGCGTCCTTGCAAACTTAAAAACTGTTCAGAAGCATGAATATCTGCTAGCTAAACCCTTAACCATGAGTTGCTTCCCTTTACCCAGGAGTATAAATGGGTACCTGTAAAGGCAGAGATGGTATAAAATGTGTTTGATTGGTTGATGAGCGTCAACAGGCTTCCCAGGAAGTTGAGATTGATTCAGGAATGATTTAAAGAAGCCCAACAACAGGAATAGTACTAAAAGCTAGATGGACTTTGGCACTTTGTAACAATTGTTTAATAATAATGATGATTTTATATTTTCATTCCACACTCTTTGCAAGAAGGCTCCTCTAGCATTCATCAGTTAATCCAGAAAATGTTTTGAAGTCGATGGTCGCTGAAGAAGAATCACCTCTCCTCTATCAGAGCCAAGGAGCAATGGATCATCCAAGTCACCTGAGAACCCGCATCCCTGTCATTATGATGACAGTGCTCTTCGGGATGGGTGCCTGGATCGCCATTAACGGGCTCTGGGTGGAACTCCCCCTGCTGGTTTCACTTCAGATCCCAGAGAACTACAATCTGGCCTCGTACCTGACTGTCATCATCCAGCTGGCCAACATCGGACCGCTCGTCTTCTCCATCGTAAACTACTTCCATGGGAAGGAGGGACGCATCGAGATCCCCGCGGTATTCATCATCGTGGCTGTGGGCTGCATCTCTTCCTTGCTTTTAATCTTCTTTTGGGACTCATACTCTGTCTGGAAGACTGATGGCAAACTCCACAGCACAGCGCTCCTCACTTTAGCGTTCTTCCTCTCTCTTGTGGATTGTACATCTTCGGTTACCTTCACTCCGTTCATGTCCCTATTCAAAGGTAAGATTCCCATTCTGTTTAGAACAATTCCTTTCTGGAATAGGCTTGGGCGATATCAATTTTTTTCATCCACGATATATCGTCAAACAAAATATCGAGATTTTCGATAGTATCACGATTATTTTCATTCACGCATGATTGCTTAAGAGCCGATTTTTATATTGCAATAAATCGCCAGCGCTTAGCTGAGAGACACGTACAATCGTGCCAATCGCGCATGCACCATAGACATTGGCAAATTCGGTTGCACAGTGTGTATGTACTTCTGTAGTCCTCTGTATGGCGGCTCCTTTGTGATCCGACAGTTGGCTAATCACTGAAGCAGTTCACTTTTGTTTCTCACTTCCGAAAGCTGAAAAGAGTGGCCTAATTTTGTTTCAATGGAATTTCTGACTCAACTGACAAATTTTTTTAATCACAATTTGTCGATATCTTGATAACTTGAGAAGGTTCTCGCTATCGTAATTGAATAATAAAGGTATCACGATAGTCAATATTATCATGTTTATCGCCCAAGCTTATTCTGGAACACTTGCATTCCCACAAGGAATGTTCATTGTTTCCACCACGAACAACAGCTGTTACAGATTGGAACAATAAATTGAAATTTAAGAAAATCAAGAATTTAACCCTAACTCCCTAGGCCCATTTGTTACACATAACCTGAATCCTCCAAAATTCTTCAGTAGTAAAGCAAGCACATGACATGTATGCACACGTGTGTTTCTAATCTGTGATACATGTACATGGCCAAGGACCCTCCCTGCATGCATGGAGCAATAAACAGTGTCCACTAACCCAAGCACATGACCTTGCAATCACTACAACAAACATGGATGTACATGGACTGTGGAAAGGCAAGTATGCCTAATAACCTCAATCCTCCAAAATCCTTCACTTTAGCAAAGAGCATGTAGCATGTAACCTCAATCCTTCAAAATCCTTCACTTTAGCAAAGAGGATTTTGGAGGATTTGCGAAGGTTAGGATTTATGTTGGGTTCCTTTTGGGAACACTGATTGTTCTCATATGGAATGTCGCCCAGTGAGAGTGGCATGTTTTCCTGTTGCAAGCAGTCAGTGCTCCTAATGGAATGTTCCAAGCATTCTGAGTTTGGACATGCTCTCTTAATAAAAAAATTTAAAAAAATAGTTCCTTAATATAATTTTGTCTGAGGTGCTGATACACATTTCAGTCCAAACTTATTATTTCCATAATACCTAAATCATTTCAGGTTGGTTGTTTGAAATGTCTTGATTCAAAGACAAAACATCAATAATCAAAGTAGCATGCGTTGCGCCTGCATACTCGCCGCGATTAGACGCGGATTAAGTAACAAAAGGCCCATTGGAGGCACGGACAATTGCAGCCGCCCCGCAGGATTTCATGTTGGCTCATGGAGGATTACAGTTCATTAACAGTGTAATCACCATGACCATCCTTTTGTGCTCATGTTCAGCTGTTTTCTTTGTCACACAACTAGCGACTGGAAGGCTGTTGCACCTGCAGGAGCTCTAAAAAAAATTCCATAACAAAAGAGGCGTTCTCAAGCGGGCACTTGCAGGGGCATGCTACTTTGATTACTGGTGTCTCGCCTAACCATACTTGTGAAAACAGTTTTGCCAACAGTACCAATATTGTATCTTCCCACCTAAAGATTCCTACCTGATGTGGTACTTCGTTGGAGAAGGTTTGAGCTCACTTCTACCTAGTGTTATGGCTCTGATTCAAGGTGTTGGGAGTAAAGAGTGTGTTGCAAATGGTACTTATATTAATCGCACCATGATCGGTAACAAAACAGTGCTGATGAATTGCACCAACTGGATAGACAGGGACTCAGCCGCTCGCTTTCCACCGGAGGACTTCTTCGGTTTCCTCCTTGCTATGATGATAACATGCGGCATCGCCTTCACCTTGCTCAACTATCTCCCACTTTCAAAACGGGAACACATCCCCAACCGACCAGCATCCGTGACAACAACTGTAGAGAACTCTGAGTCCTCCAGAAGCTCTGATAGTCACAACATGCTTGTCTGCAGTGATGATCTAACTCCAATTCAAGGGAATAGTCCAATACCAGTATCTCAGGAGGATAACGACGACAACAGAAATGGAACCAAGTTCTCACCTATTCGCAATCTGACTAGAAAAGAATACACTTTTCTTTTCATCATGCTGGCTTTTATATGTGCGTTCAGTAACGGTGTTCTTCCGTCCATTCAGACCTACTCCTGTGCACCGTATGGGCTCAATACGTACCTCCAGGCGGCGACATTGAGTAAGATCGCCAACCCGGTGGGTGCTTTTATGGTCCTGTTGGCACCCTGCACAAAACTGAGCCTGGTTGGGGTGACCACACTGGCTGGAGCAGTGGCCAGTGCCTACTGTTTGTTGACGGCTTCTCTCAGTCCTGCCCCACCTCTTCAACATGAGGTCGCTGGCGATGTATTGATAGTAAGTTATTTTCTTCTAGAAACATATTTTACAAAGTGCATTATCTGTCATTTGTCATTTGCATTGACAGATTTGTTGACTTACACGTACATTGTACATGTGGTGTCCTCGGAGAATTTCTGTTCATTATTGTTTAACCCTTTCACTACCATTGGCGACTTTAGTCGACAACACACATACCCCCTGTTGCTTACCATTGGCGACTTCACATCACTTTTAGGGGTGTGCGTTTTCGGATATTTTTGGAACCGGATACCCGAAATCAGGAAACTTCGGATACCCGGATACCCGTTTTCATTTTTGTTGAAAACATGCCTCCGGTGGTGTACATGTACATATACATGTACTGTAAATGTTAACAAAATTTACCTTTTTACAGAGGATGTACTTAAATCGATCTTTTCTTTACTGTGTCGTTTTTATTAAAGTAAAACAATTAGGCAAACATTCCCTCCTGTGCTGCTGGTTTGATAAGTTGTTTGAAGCAGCCGCTGCCAGGCCCTTGGCAGTCGTAACAATTCGATACAAGGTATCACAAACAGTTGGAGATAAGTAAATGGAAATGTCGGTAAAATACTACAAAGGCTTTATTGGAGTGTAATCTCTTGAATTTAAAGATAATTGTCTGTAAAAGCGTAAACATAACATTGTTCAAGAGCGACAGATTTCTGTTCACTCCGCTCAAATGTTAAGTCTGAATTTTAAAAAGTCGTTTACGGGTAATTGGAACCGAAAAATGGAACCGGGTAATGACCGTTACGGTCGGGTATCCGGATACCTGGATAACCAGCACAGCCCTAATCACTTTGCTCTAATTTTGATAAGACCGGTCTTTTACACATGTTAACCCTGCTACTACTACAAGGGTCAAAATCAGTCAAAATTTTGATATACTTGCCAAGGTATATCTGGTGCACTTAAAAATCAAACACTGTCAAACCTTACATGTAGTAAGTACATTTACAGGGCAAAATGAGTTGACCGTTTTTGACTAGTAAAAGCATTGTCTGGTATAGTTCATGGTGGTCAAAATGACAGTAAAATCCAGTCAAAAATGCCCCTGTGTGCACATTTGGGTCAACAGTCAGAACAGGCAGTTGACTGGTTTTGACCTCTATAGGCACTTCCCACTAAATTGCAGCTACATTTTATGCATCCCCATAGTTCATCCAATCATATTGTCTAAATTGTCTGGTGCAATTATAAATAAAAAAATTAAAAAAATCCAAGGAGAATGATATTGTTGAAAGATTTGTTGTTTCATAAACCACATTATTATTATTATGTCAGTTCAGTGTCTCATGTTCTGGGAAAAATAACCAAACGTGAATCATCCAATATATTCATGAATATTTATTCTACTTGATTAATCTCTCTCTCTGTTCAGATTCTAGCCTGGATTCTCATGACCGGTCTGTTCGTCTACGCCAAGTCTCTCATAGCATGGATACTCCGTACTCAGCCCAACAATCGGCACCTCCTCATCTGGTATGGAGGAGTCACTCAGTTGGGCTCTATGATCGGGTCCTTCGTCATGTGGCCACTGGTCAATGTGTTACATCTATTTGAGCAGTACTATGGGAATGTGTGTGACGGTTACCCTAAATGTCAACTGCCTGACATACCCATTACATAGTCAGAGCTGCCAACTCTTCCGGATTCTGCGGAAGACTTCCGTATTTGACAGTAATTTACTTACTTAAAATATATGCAAGGAGGCATCTTCTTTTGGTGCCAAAAAGCCTAAAACCTCTGGACCCCACCCGCAAGGGCTCGCTCGCTCGGCTCGCTCGCTGCGTTCGCTTCGATTGAGTCTTTCTGATTAGAAAATTAAATCTTCCTCATTTTCAAAATCATATGTTGGCAGCTCTGCATAGTACACATAACAGACAGTGGCAAATGGGACACTACAACTCATTCCCTTTTTTGGCCAACATTTTTATTTATTTGTTTGTATTATAAAGGGAAGGTACATGTACATTGGTGATTGTTCAAGAGATTTCTGTTCATTCCGCTCAAATGTTAAGTCCGAATTTTAAAAAGTCGTTTATGGGTAATTGGAACCGAAAAATGGAACCGGGTTATGACAGTTTCGGTCGGGTATCCGGATACCCGGCACAGCCCTAACAGGTACCCATTTACACTCCTGGGTGAAGAGAAGCAATTACAGTTAAGTGTCTTGCTCAAGGACACAAGTATCATGGTCACAATCGGGATTCGAACCCACATTCTAATGACTCAGCCATCAGAACACAAGTCCAATGCACTAGACCGCTCGTCCATGACACCCCCATCATCATCAGATCATCAAATTAACATATTATCTAAATATTTACTGGGAAATTCAAAAAGTAATAATAATTTTTATCTTCCTTAGAAATAATTGTGTCAGAGGCCCAAAACTCAAAAAGCACTATTTTGTACAAAGTTGATATTTGTAAATACTCAAAATTACTCAAATTACATATTATGAAATAAGTTGAAACTTTCACAGGTTGGTTTCTGTACATTTATGGTATATATTATTACATTGTGCAAATCTGTCTCTGATTCTTACAGGATGCATGCATACACAGAGTATAAGCCAGGATTTGGAAACAGGGCGTCCAAATTCGTTATTCTTTGAAAAAACAGTGTGTCCAAATATTCAACATACGATACTTTTGCATGTGTATCAGAAATAAAACAGGGTGTCCAGTTAATGTAGCAACAAACAGGCCTGGTAGCCAAAAGACACCCAAAGGTATTGTTGGCTAATACTATGTGCATACATGCATTTACAGACATTTTACCGAAAGTGTATACCGGCGTCAGCAGACTCAACAGACCAAAATCCAACTCAAATAAAATTATCTTTAACCCTCCTATGCCCAGGCTGAAAATTAGCCCAGTAAGCACCGCACCCACAGACAGTCACTTGAGTATTTTTGATTGCATTGCCAATTGTTCACACATGTGTATTTTTGTGCTGGAGTTAGTGGCAAAGTCAAACACACTTGTGTATGTCCTACATAAGTTATATGCAGAGTCACACAGAGCTCATATACAGTTGTATGAGTGGTTTTGGTTTGACCTCCTACCATAGCCACATGTCCTTGCATTTATTTGAGTGCACTGCACAAAGTCAATGGGTTGGGAGTTACATGCAAATTTTGAGTGTCTTTGATTGTTAAACCTATAGGAGGGTTAATAATAATCATCATCAGGCGCATAAATCATTCCTGAAACTACATTCTGACGACTCAGCCATCAGAACACAAATCCGACGCACTAAACCGCTCGGCCATGGCACTACATACTTTGTAACATGTAAATTGCTTCCTGGTTGATAGTAACATCATCAAATACATACATGTACTTGTATACATGTATTACATATAGCTAATCAAACAAATGCTCTGACCTATGGTGACCCCCACTTGAGGTACATTTATAGTACATTGTACCTCTCCACCCAGAAAACAAACATGGTTTATATATTTTTTGTCGCCAATTAACTTTAAATAATTATTATTTTCAAAAGTAAATGAAATGGGGTGATTAGGTGAGGCCGCATACACAACAAAGTCTAAACAGTGTTGTATTTTAAGGGAAGGTGCAATATTAGTAACAAGCTAAAATTGCTTCTATGAGTTTGATAGCATTAATTGAATCAAGATATGCATTAAACAACCAAATTTCAGCTTATCACTTTGTGTCCTTAACGCGAACATTGTTGAAAATGCATTTAGATTGTTTGAATTCAAACTAATGCAGAATTTAGGGAAGAGCAGCATTTCCTAAAATCAAACTTGACATATTTCACTATTCTTCAGACTTGTATTCGAGTCCTCAAACCTCGAGTCCGAGTCCGAGTCCATGTCCCCAGTGTCGAGTCCGAGTCCTGAGTCATATGGGTCGAGTCCGAGTCACGAAGGTCGAATCCAAGTTCGAGTCACAAGTCACTTTAAAAAAAGAAAGAAAAAAGAAAACCTTTTATATAATTATGTTAAGGTTCAAAGTTCAGTGAAAAAATACTTGACATCTGGGCTACTTTTACTAAACCAAAGATTTATTTCCAAAATCAACATTACTTTATTAACTTGGTCATACAATTGAACAACTCATTAAATTTTATCTTTCTTGTGCGTTATTTTGATTAACCCTAACTCCCTAGACAACAAAAGCAGTTGGAGGATTTTGAAGGATTTTTATTGTTCAGTAACAATGCTTAGGGAGTTAGGGTTAATACAACATGTTTGGAAATCATCACATTAATTACATCTACAGCGCTCTCACCATGATGGTTTTTAAGGGTGGGGGAAATCTATCCCGACTGTAATTATTAATTTAGGAGTGGGGGGGGGGGGGTCAGCAATTAGTCTCAGAATGTTGATCCACCGTTTGAATTGAATGGAACTATTGTAGAACGGAGATTATGATTAATTTTGATGTTGTCAAGTTTAAAGATCCTTGGGTCTGATCGCCATTATGGCACCATCATATTATTTCATTTCTTATGTAAATAACCTACATGTTGAGTCACTGGTGTTAGTGTGAACTCAAAAATAATCATAGCCGTTGGAATTGCCTTTATTTTTATTTTTTTCATATCAGGCAATTGACAAATTTAAATGTTGGAAAGGTTGGTACACGAAGGATACAAAGTATCCCATTCTTTCTCAAGATGTAATTTACATATTACCGCAATATTGGCATTACCATATAGAGCAAGGACCAGATGGTATTACACAAAATGTCCTATTCTTTCTGAAGAGATGTTTTATTAATGGGTCACCGTGAGTGTACAATAGCAGTGCTTGTGTGCCGAAAATGTTTTGCAACCTGGCTGATAATTTTGACAAAGATTATTGTGTTTAAAGGGAGCAATACACAAATTAATCAAGCTAAAAAGGATAAAATTCGTTTGGAATAAAACATTGATTGAGGGCGGCGTGGAATTTTTAAGCAGGCAGGAAAATTTCAAGAGTGGCGGGACAATTTCTAATGTGGCGTAATGAGATGTTTTTTGCAGGAGTGGCGGGCTCGCCACACCTTACTATGCCTGGCGAGACGTTGTCTACAAGAGTTACTATAATGTAGTCCATCCATCTTTCTCTACGATACATTATACAAGTTACCAAAATACACGTTTTATTCCCACAATGTCGTACGCTGAAGCTTTGGTACATGATTAATGATTTCTGGAAGACGCACTTTGTTTTCATGCGGCTACTGCGTAAGCGATTCCGATCGCATTACTACAAACAGAGAAAGAACATCATGCTACAATGGAATAGGGTGCAGGGTATCAATTTTATAAACCTGTTTGCATTGTTTAAATTAAATAACAAGGCTAAAAGACTATTGTGCAATAATTTTTTTTTTTTTTTTTTAATGATTTAAAAAAGTGAATATTGGGCATTTTGCCGTCGAGTCCGAGTCACAAACATCGAGTCTGAGTCCGAAGGGTTGAGTCCGAGTCATTGTACATGGTCACCAAAAATGTGACTCGAGTCGTTTTGTTATTTTGTTTTTCTCTAAAAGCTGTAAAACGGCAATTTTTTTTGTAAATTGAACATCACAAGTCCTGTTTTTTTCTTTTGATGAAAGCACTTCAGTCAAAATATTGCTTAGGATAATAGGTATGTAATGCCAACTTGACACCAAATAATAAGTTAAAAAAAAAAAATTATAATATGAAATCTGGTTATTACAAATTATTGTATCTTCCCTTTGAGTACATACATGTACACGAGCACATGCAGTAGTTTTAAAACCCTTGTATATTTTGGCAAAACATTAGTAATTCCCAGATTATTAGGGGCGGATCCAGGATTTTAAGAAAGGGGGCGCAAACTTTGAGAGCTAATTTCAAAGTTGAAAAATGCGAGTGCGTAGCGCAAGGCCCTATACAAGGTATTTATTATAAAAAAAAAAATTTGACTCATGCTGAGAAACGATTTCATCTGAAGTGCTTCCAATAATTAGAGAAATCAGGAATTGTTATGTCGAATTTACATAAAGTCTCCGGCCGGCAACTTGTTGTAACACATAAAAAACATGTAACATTTTGTTGTTGGTAAAACTTGTAGCTCTGCATGGTGAAGAGGATAAGTAAGACTAATTGCGGTGACACCATGAGAAATTCTCTATTGAGTAGTAATTAGTACTGAAAAGAACTGGATGTTACAACTCGACGTTTCGATCAGTATGCTCTGATCGTCCTCGGGAGAATTTTGTTGTTGGTTTGTCAAAACATGAGCACTGATTGTGGTCAAACTTTCACAGGGTTAGTTTAATGATTTCTTGAAAATGAAGGTTGGTTTACAAAATCAAATGTTGTGGGACTATATTAAGGGACAATATCGTCATGATCAGACCAGACTTGGCATTGAATCGGTGTCCTACATGTAGTTGAAGATGAACACAGTGACAGAAAATTACTGGCTCATTTTATGTAGCAGCAAACGGTAATATGACCTTAACATGTGGGGGTATTATTTGCAGTCACTGAGTTAATCTAAAACTAGCACTCCGATTCCATGGCCTGTTGATCGTGACCATATTGTTCGTTTAAGTACATGTAAATTACATTTTAAACGGTGATGATTTTTTGTATCTCTGTATTTACTGTTGATATGTTGTATATGTCTTTTGATCAGGATGTGAGATGTGAAAGTACCAGTTTCTAAAAGTGCTTAATTTCCCCCAAAAAGTGCCCCTTGGAGGATTTTGGTGGATTTGGGGTGGTTAGGGTTAATGATGATTTCTCTTAAGTACACATTATTATGCAGTGCTCATTTTTGAAGTGAGGTACTTTTCTATATTTACTTTTGACGGTTATTTTAGATCAGGATGTTTTAAAAGGTACTGTACATCTTTAAAAATGGGAAATGTATTTATTATCTAAATTATAAATACATGTTATGTTATAAGGAAACCAAACAACATAAGTTTTTATGTAAAACAATATTGTAAAAAATCAGTTTGTGCTAACGGCTAGTCTTTGGCAGTTTCAATTTTTGGCTAGCCGTTTTACCTCCAGGTAAAACCGCGGTTTTCGGTTTTACCGTGATTTTGTTTTAAAGAACAGACCGACAATAAAAACAAAAGTCCTTATAATAACTTGTTTCTGATGTTTGTTCACAAAAAGCTTTTATTTAGCTTTTAACGCAAACCGCGGTTGGAGTTAGCAGCGGCGATTTCTTGTGATGATTGTGTAGGGGGACACATCAGCGGGGATCTCACCGGACCCTACCCCTCCCCATGACTGAACTCCACCCCCCGTCATTCCCAAATTGTTGTCCCCTTTTTACGCCAAAATATTTTTTTAATTTTTTTTTGTATTGACCTCTTGAAAAACGCACTAAATTACTGCATGGGGTTATAAAAATAATTACCCAAAAGGCTACTTGTAAACAAAATAATTATGTGATAATAAAAACCTCTGAATAACTCTTTGTTCACACTAAAAAATAAAGGTGCAAATGTCCACCTTTTGGGGTGCTAACAAATGCAACACCACGAGCACCCTTTAGGGTGCATATTTGCACCCCATTTGGGGTGCAAGTTTGCACCCCATGTAAAGGTTCAAATACTCACCTTTGAGGTTCAACATTTAATGATTAGCGATTAGCTATTCAAATAATCTATGTAACGCTATCTATACAACATAAAAATATATGTTACGCAAATATGCACAGAAACTATTTCCAAAAGGTGCAGTTTTGCACCTTCAACTTCACTCCATTTTCGTATATCTTCAAAGAGGTGCAAAGTTGCACCTTTTTCATACAAAAATTTACTGTTGATATGTTGTATATGTCTTTTGATCAGGATGTGAGATGTGAAAGTACCAGTTTCTAAAAGTGCTTAATTTCCCCCAAAAAGTGCCCCTTGGAGGATTTTGGTGGATTTGGGGTGGTTAGGGTTAATGATGATTTCTCTTAAGTACACATTATTATGCAGTGCTCATTTTTGAAGTGAGGTACTTTTCTATATTTACTTTTGACGGTTATTTTAGATCAGGATGTTTTAAAAGGTACTGTACATCTTTAAAAATGGGAAATGTATTTATTATCTAAATTATAAATACATGTTATGTTATAAGGAAACCAAACAACATAAGTTTTTATGTAAAACAATATTGTAAAAAATCAGTTTGTGCTAACGGCTAGTCTTTGGCAGTTTCAATTTTTGGCCAGCCGTTTTACCTCCGGGTAAAACCGCGGTTTTCGGTTTTACCGTGATTTTGTTTTAAAGAACAGACCGACAATAAAAACAAAAGTCCTTGTAATAACTTGTTTCTGATGTTTGTTCTCAAAAAGCTTTTATTTAGCTTTTAACGCAAACCGAGGTTGGAGTTAGCAGCGGCAATTTCTTGTGATGATTGTCGGAGAGGGACACATCAGCGGGGATCTCACCGGACCCTACCCCTCCCCATGACTGAACTCCACCCCCCGTCATTCCCAAATTGTTGTCCCCTTTTTACGCCAAAATATTTTTTTAATTTTTTTTTGTATTGACCTCTTGAAAAACGCACTAAATTACTGCATGGGGTTATAAAAATAATTACCCAAAAGGCTACTTGTAAACAAAATAATTATGTGATAATAAAAACCTCTGAATAACTCTTTGTTCACACTAAAAAATAAAGGTGCAAATGTCCACCTTTTGGGGTGCTAACAAATGCAACACCACGAGCACCCTTTAGGGTGCATATTTGCACCCCATTTGGGGTGCAAGTTTGCACCCCATGTAAAGGTTCAAATACTCACCTTTGAGGTTCAACATTTAATGATTAGCGATTAGCTATTCAAATAATCTATGTAACGCTATCTATACAACATAAAAATATATGTTACGCAAATATGCACAGAAACTATTTCCAAAAGGTGCAGTTTTGCACCTTCAACTTCACTCCATTTTCGTATATCTTCAAAGAGGTGCAAAGTTGCACCTTTTTCATACAAAAATGAACTTTGCACCTTTTTTTAGAGAAAGGTGCAACTTTGTACCTTTTTTAGTGGTTCTGCACCTTTTTTGCACCTTTAGTTTTTAGTGTGTTGAGAGGATTATTATTGGGATGGGGGACATTGGCAACCCATCACAAATACTGGGGGGGACATGTTGTACCTATACTCCCTCCCCCTACCCCCGGGGTCGCCACCCATGCTTATTACTTTAGGCTTGCCAATAATGGGTTTATCATTCTTTCTCAGAACAAAAGGGAAGGCAGGCCAATGTCGTCTTTGGGTAAACGCTGTCAAGTATGATGAAAACTAACAACAACAACAACAACAAAAAACATTGCTGTATGTAAATAATTTTTATTCACTATGGGAGAACATTTTAGATTATGGGTACTTTCAAACGCATATATCCCGATGCATTTTAACTTTCAAGTAGTAGCAAATTTTATGAACAATATATTTTATTTATTTTTATTTTATTTTATTTTAATTTTTTTATTTTTTATTGGGGACATGCCACTCATGACGTCACTGGACCATGATTTTTAAAACCTACTTAAAGGTAGAATACATTTATTAATGTGCAATACAAATGTTATTGGGTAACTTGAGTTAGTCCACGTCAATGATATGCAATTGTGTAAACCACTATGCTACCCAGCGAGCAACCCGGAGCTTAGGAGGCTTATGGGAAGGTTAAAATTGGTAATAACCACATTATTAAACAGCTGATTTAATCACAATTGATTTTATCACCCGACGCAAGAATTTCATCACATTATTAAATTAACGATTTATTATCTGAACATTCACGTCATTCGTTAACCATCCTCGTGAATTGTTTTGTTTTGTATTTAAAGAAAAGAAGAACAGCGCCCTCCGCTGACAGGGAGTTGTTAACAATGTTAGCCATCTTCAATTGATTGTGTCTCGCATCATACACTATCGTCAAAGTCACTGATACCTCAATTAGTAGATGGATAGACTTTGAAACGAGCGGTCCGTGGTTCAATTCCCGAGACAGAATGATTTTTTTTTACCCAACTGATATCTTGATATCCTTTAATACTATAACACATTTAAATTGCAATCAAAACTACCAACGTACTGGTAGCACGATTCGATAGTGCGCTGGTACTGTCCCCTCAGACCACTGGGGTCTGGGTTCGATTACCGTCTGCGCCCAATTTAGGAACTTGGCTTTTCCCCGGAACTGGCTCTGGCCTTGTTTCTCTCCTAAAAGTGCAGGGCCTTCTTGGCTAGGAATCGGGGCAGGGAAGGATTATTATGATATCGGTGAGCCAGCACGCCAGACCTGAAGGGCCCTAATGGAAGCCGGAGAAGGGACCCTATCCGACTTTAAAAAGCCTATGCCTTTAAAGCGCAGGTAGGGATCAATCCTGATAAATCGTGGCTCCTGAAAGCCTGGTATTCGCCTCTGTGTAACTTTTTGATTATTTTATTTTTATAGGCCTATTATATAAGTGCCCTTAATACAAGTAGGCCTATAATATTGTTGCTGAAATTTAAAACAAATCCATTATTTTGCTATATTCGTGAATTTTTGTCAATGAAGAACTTAAATAACCGTCAGTGACACCGACCATCTTGCTATCTTGCAGGGCGCCCTCATGCATACAGTGTAGCACGTCATCATCATCATCATCATCATCATCATCATCATCATCATCATCATCATCATCATCATCATCATCATCATCATCATCATCATCATCATCATCCCATAACCGTTGTCGGTCGTGTGGGCACCATTGAAGCAACATCAACCACTTCGAATTCTTTCCATCAAACTCGATCTCTGATCTTCCTCATCAGCTGTTCTGTCTTCAATCCGGTCCACTCGTTTTGTCCATCCAACATTTCCTTGCTAACATTAAGCTAGCAAAATGTTATTTATTTTGTTTATACAATTTTATTCAATATTTGTACATGAAATCCCTTAAAAAAACACAGATACCCTACATCCTCACCGTTGGCCCTGCCGTAACAACATCCGTGCCGTATTTTATGTTCGACAGTTGCGGAAAATAAGCTAAGCTATACTGTTTTCCTGCATGGCTGACTGAAGCCTCCGTAAAAATTCCGTCAGTAACAGTTAGTGAAAAGCACAGCAATGGTCAGTGGTAACGAGTCACGAATCTACAAGGAAATCATGACAAATAAAGGCCAACGTTTGACCAAAGTCAACTTATATCGATACCAGTTATCGGAGTAGTATCCGAAAGCCAACTTTGATTGATTGATTGATTCATTCATTCATTTATTAACACATATTCCAATGTTGACAGCAAGAATGTTGTTACAAATAATTACACAATATCAAGAGGTCCTACAATATGCAAAGACAAAATTATTAACATGAAAAGACTAATTATAAGAGAAAAGCTTGTCAACATTGAGGAAAAGAAGAAGCCAGGGCTTTTATTCCTTTCCCTACCCCCACCCCTCCCCTTAATTACAAAATGACAAAGTTACTGGACAAATACAGAAGACTACATTCAACAATAACATTGGCAGGAGATCAGACCAAATAATAAGTCAATTAAATAGCATCATTGAGCAACTTAAATTTAAGTGTTTTTTTTAAACGTTTTAAGAGAGCGAGACTGTTTGACATCATCAGCCAGACTGTTCCAGAATTTGATTCCACATTGTTGGGGACTATTTTTAAATAAAGAGGTACGATTAAAATGTTGATACAAATGTTTCCTGGATGAGCTTCTGGTTACGTGACAATGAACATCTGAAGTTAAAATAAACGATTGTTGAAAGCAAGGGGGTAATAAATTGTTCATTTGTTTGAACATAAATTTTCCAAGATTAAGGTAATAAACATATGTTAATTTGAGCAAATTTAAATTAGTAAATAAAGGAGTTGTGTGATCCAGATAACCTGCTTTGGAAATAATACGTACAGCTCTCTTTTGTAAGAGAAATAATTTGTTATATTGTGTGATCGAGCCACCCCAGACAATCACTGAATAATTTAAGTAAGGGAGTATAAACGAATTATACAGTGTTAATAAAACATTACTAGAAAGAAACGGCTTCAATCGATTCATAATACCAATATTTTTTGAAATCTTAGTAGCTAAAGTATTAATGTGGTTAGACCAACTTAAATGACTATCAATGTTCATACCCAAAAAGTTGGTATTTGAAACTTGTTGAAGATTAATACCATTTAATACCAGCGGGACAGCTTGAGAAACTTCACGATTACCGGTACTGGAAATAATATAATTTGTTTTCAAGAGATTAACAGATAATTTATTAGATGACAGCCAAGTGGTAATTTTAACAAGTTCAGTGTTTAGAATTTGAATACCAGTATTAATGTCATTATGATCATACAATAAACTTGTATCATCTGGAAATAAACAAAATGAAATAAGTAAAACTTGTAGCTTTGCATGGTGAGGATGATAAGTAAGACTAATTGCGGTGACACCATGTGGAATCTCAATTGAGTAGTAATTAGTTCTGAAAAGAACTGGTGGTACAACTCGACGTTTCGATCAGTATGCTCTGATCGTCCTCAGGAGAAAATGAAATAATTTTCGAGGTATTACAAATATCATTTATATAAATAAGAAATAATAAAGGGCCCAACATAGAACCTTGAGGTACACCACCTGAAATATATTGATACATGGATATGGCAGAATTATAACAGACAAATTGCTTTCTATTACAAAGATAATGTTTAAACCAGTCCAAAGCTATTCCACGTATGCCATACTGGTCTAGTTTCCGAATGAGGATGTCATGGTTAACCATGTCAAAGGCTTAAAGTTAATGTTGGCAAAACCGTATCTTTGGTTACTTTCTGTGCAAGGTGGGCCTATACACTAGAACAACCAAACGATTTATGTAAATACAGAGTCTAAGTCATGAGGAAAGTGTGGACAAGCATTCGCAATCTTTACAGAAAAATATTTGTGAAATGTGCAGTATTTGGTAGGCCCTTTAAGGAAACCAGGTGTATTTTTTATACGGGTACTTGATAGGGACACGCATGCGCACACTCTCTGGTCTAGTCAACAACAAGTGGGCACCAGCAACAAAATCACGGCAGTGGCGTAGCAATCTAATCTTGAGAAGAAATACTTCGAACATCCCTGTGGGTTAATTTGGCAAGGAGCGTATACAAACTACATACAGCCAACAAGTTTTCCAAGCAATTATGAATTCATACATGCATTGAGGTGTTCATGATTAGGGACTGATTTCTGCAGACTCTGTAAGATCATCATGTCGGTAACACTCACTCTGATCGGCTTGATTGTTGCCTTGCTGATATGGTAAGTACGACACAAACATTTTTATTTTCTTCTTCAAATGAGGATCTTAAGCGAGACATCTGAAACAAATGTTCCCTTTTAATTATAACCTATTTTGTGTACATACATTTGTGATTTGAAGGGAATGTACAACACTGGTACTTGGTAAAGTACGTGTATTTCAATCCAACTCTCTAGTTTTAGGTAAAACTTGTAGCTTTGCATGGTGAGGGGGACCTAAGAAGACTAATTGCGGTGACACCATGTGAAATTCTCATGTGAAAGTTGCAACTCGACGTTTTGATCAGTATGCTCTGATCGTCCTGATTAGTCTTACTTCTCTAGTTTTAAAAGAAATATATCATAAACTAAAAAACAAATTTAAAAAAAATAAAATAAAAAATAAAACTGTCACAAAAGGTGGTGAAGTTATTGAGAAATAATTAATGTTTATGTTTAACAAAAAGTTGTTGGACGGCAGCTTTATGTAAATTCGACATAACAATTCCTGTTTTCTCTAAGATGGAAATGTGACATCATCGCCTGTAACTCAGATTGTAAATTGTTTAGTTATTTTGTTTTGTTTGTCACGATGGAAATAGTCTAAAAGCCTTTTATGGCTTCCCGACTTTCCCTAAGGTTAACACTATTTTCTAATCAATTTATTTTGTTTTTATTCATTGTCATGCACAAGAGACAATAACATTGTAAAGCTATTCATAATTAATTAATTACTTTTGTCTGTACCATACATAAAATGTGCACACGTATAATACATTGCTATTTTATTTATTACACTGAAATAAATGTCATGGAATTGAACTGAAATTGCATTTCATTTAGCGCGAAGCATTAATGCATTTAGCCTTTAGTCAAGGCGCAAAAAAGCGGCAATCAACCCACATAGTATACACCAAGCATGAAAAAAGACTAGTACACAAAGTGGCGAAGACATGACCAAGCCACTTCGCGTGGTGTTTTTTTTTCCGTGCGTTGTCCGTGCGTAGTGCGGGTTCATGTCGCGTGCGCCTTTTTTGCACCCAGGGCAGGGCGTGTCGTTTCAAGTTCTGAGACTAAAAACTCCTGTTTCCCATTCGCATCATGTAATTTTAATTAACAGTATCATTTGTGCGTAAACAAAAATCCTTCCTTTTGTAATACCACATTGTCTTTAAGTTGTAATCTCATAAAGGACAATGGCTGCCTTAATAGAGAATTATTGTAAAGTGCACATATCCTGGCCTATAAACTAGATCAATGCGCTTGAAAAAAGAATAGAACGAATCTAAATAATGGTTTGTATCTGTTGAGGATCAAACTCATTTATTTCCAACATCCCTTAGACCCCCCCCCCCAAAAAAAAAAAATAATAATAATGTTTTTGGTTTCTGGTCATCGGTCGTTTTTATTTAAAAAAATTTTTTTTTTGCCAACAGGGAAATACGTGATACATTGTATACGCGGGGACCAAATTTCCCATATACAAAGTATGGTGGCTAAGAGAGGCCTCACAAATCAGGCAAACGTTCATACCCTTATGTGAAAAAGTTGTTTAAAGCACTGCACGGCAGAATTCTAATCGATGGCTACAATTGGACATCGTTTCATAGCAAAAAATAATAATAATAAATAAATTTAAAAAAAAATAATAATAAAAAATAAAAATGCCGACGCTCTGGTCGCGGAGACCAGAAACCGGAGACTCTTTTGGGCTTTATGAACATTTTCAATCGGTTATTACTGTAGGAGCACTTACAAGAGAAGGACTTACTTCAAGAAACTTGGTCTGTCCGGCCCTCCTCCATTGCCGCTATTTGGTAACATCTTGTCGTATGGAGCGGTAAGATACTTATCAGATCAACTAAGAATTTATATTGCCTTCGATGTAAATTTCGAGGTACCCTGCGTCATCCATTCATTAATTAAGTCTACAGTTTTTCTAGGTTCAATGTTGTCGGTAGTGTCACTTCAATGATGCTCTAACGCACTGATGAGATTTCCCAACTTTCCAAGAGATGAGGTCCTCAGGAAACTGAATAAAATTAGTATTATCACTTTAAATCATGGTTATATACTTAAAAAGATATTTTCTCTGAACCCCTTTTATGTCGAAATCATGCAGAAAAGCCCGAAGTCAATCTTTGTATATAGGCCTAGTAGTGCATTTTTAGACGTTTGTTTTAGTCGGTGTTAAGGATATCTAGGAAGTCATCAACGCATAGAAAGAGTATGTATTAGAATAACTCTTAATTGAAACTAAAACAATAACACCTTAGACAAAAGCAAAATTAATTAAAGGACTATTTGATACCATCATCAACTTTATTTGAGATTGCCAATAGTATAACTGATTGTTAAATATCTATCTAAATCTGTTTGAGTCTTATAAAGTATGGATGAATTTACAGACATTACACAGAAAGTTTAAACTAGCTTTAGGGAAGCTACCAGTACATTTAGCCTATAGTTATAACAAAATAAAAGCTCATATTTCACGCTTATTTCCTATTCCTTTGGCATAACAGGGCATGCATGACGCTCACCAGGCGTGGAGAGATAAATATGGAAAAGTATACGGGTAGGAGTTTTACTTATCATTGTTAATGTTGGTTTTTTGGTTGTTTTTGTGTATAATATTAAATATTAAATACATCTTCACTTTTTTCTCCTTTATGTGTAATTTTTGTAGGGCCTAGTATGGTATAGTGATGGTTGGCAACTGAACACAGCTTCTATATACGAGTACCTGTATACGTCAAACATTATGAACATCATAAAGATATATCGCCCGTGTTTGGCCCAATTTGACGGTAAAAAATAGATTTAAATGTTGAATTGCTATTTGTCTGGAGTTAAGAAGTTATAAGCTTTCATTTGAGACATTGAACGAAAAAATCCGTCAAGGATTAGTACTCAACCGATGTCATTTGTCATCAGTTGCTGGTTTTCCCTATTCATTTATCATTTTGGTTATTCCAAGTTTCTCGTCTGCCGGGCGTACCGGCTTTGATGGCTATTCGCCGGATCAGTTGGTCGTACGTAACACAGTAAAATAAAAACTCAAATTATATAAAATGTTGGCCTACTGTTTTAATCCTCAGCATGCACGTGACCACATAATTTATCGTACGTAACGGCTGAGGGTGTGTGCAGTCTTCCAATTGGCCAGCGCAGCAATCAGAATCAAGCGCGTTTTATATATCGCTTTTATTTACAGTTTCGGACATTGGTTTTTTGTTGTTGTTGTTGTTGTTGTTGTTGTTGTTTTTTAAAATTATTTTTGTACACATTTTTGGGGGGTCTCTTGAGCCAAACACGGGCGATATTATCTTTAAAACACTGTCAGGAATTTCGTTCGGAAACCCCTATAGGCCATATAATATATAGGCCATATAATATGTTTTCTGAACAAATTCCTGGATGTGTTTCTGATAGGAATGATTACCATAATGTATATATACCTTGTCAATACATATTATTTTCGTATTTATCGGAAGTGAAAGCACAGCAGACATAATAATTTCTCTGGGATGCATGTTACTTAATAAACTCCACATCAAACTGGCTTTCGTAAAATGTTGTAATCAGGTTACCAAAGTGGTATACCCTTGACCGAGTTGCATGTATAGTTTTAACATACAAAGTTTCATTAAGTAAAGACTGTTTGCAGTGACACCATGAAGATATTCTCTCCTTTTTGTCTTTTGAGAACTGAAAAGACCTACAGGTTGGTTACTTATACTCTAAGATTCATTCATACGTTGACCAAACCAAACGTAGGGTATAGGCACTGACTGGTCTGAAATTTCCTTACTCTTGCTCTTTTTTCTTATAAATATATCATAGAAACAGTTGTTACTGGCAAACATGCTCTTTTTTGATGACAGTGTTTTTGAAGGAGCCCGAAAATGTATAATAACATCGGATCTGGACATGATGGAAGAGGTCTTGGTGAAACGATTTAACAACTTCTGCGATCGCCAAGTGAGTAAAGCAAAAGATAAGTAACCCCCCCCCCCCGCCTTCATTTTCAGCAGTCTGTAGATGTAGTCAAATTTCATTCAGATTTGTTGTAGACCTATTCATTCTAGCTTGGAATCTTCCGGAAATCGAAAATTCATTTGACTGAGAAATATTTTGATTAGGGCCTTATTGTATGAATGCATGAAAGCACATCAGGCAAATATTGCAGGGGATGTATGATACCATCCTCAACCTTACACCAAGTACAATGTAAGCCTCATGTAAAAACAAACTGTGATAATTTATGTGGTTTAAGAATATTAGTAGTGTAGTCTATAGTCTATATTGTAGTCTGATAACACCCGCAGCTTTAGCAGTGCACTTTAACATTTTACTGTGGCCCATTACACTGTAAAAATGGCGTTTAGAATTGAAACATACGTAAAATAAACCTGTTATTAAGGAATGCGTTTAAATGCTAAACGGCCATCCTCTGTACGTCACAAAGCTAAACGTGCTTAGCTTTTTGACACAATCATGTCCATATGGTTTTTAGCATTCAAACAAACATCAAAGAAAAGCGCAATCTATACATGTTTTAGGCTAAGCATGTGAAACAAAGTGGGTACAAGATACGTGTTTTAAAATGTGTTTAAATTCTAAAAAACATTTGTACAGTGTAGAGTACTTCGCAATCATAAGCACGCATTGCATCTCGGTCTAGATGGTGATCACAGTTCAGAAGTCCCCGTATGTTACTGTGTGGTTTGTAATCGAAGCTAGACCAGCGTGCATTATACGCAAACAGGCTTGCGCGTGCTCACTGTGGTATTTGCGAAGAGGTCGATGGGTCACCCATGCCATATTTCTTGCATCCGCATTACATCTTTATCATCATCATCATCATCATTTCCCCTTCCAGAGTTTCCCTCTTCGGCCTGAGCTCCTTAGTAATGACCTTCTGAGCTTGAAGGGTGATCGTTGGAAGTTAATGCGAAGCACGGTAGCGCCAACATTCAGCAGAAGCAAAATGCACAAGGTGGGTGAATATTTCACTAAGATGGTAGTTCAGTTGCTTGTTGACATTCCCATTTATTGTTCCATGGACGACTCCACCCCTCCCCCATTCTCCAAAGATTTGGAATTGGTGTCCTAGTTTTAGATGGACTGAGTAACTGAAAATAATACCACACAATATAGGGCCGATATTAAATTGTGTTTCATTTTTCGATCGTTTGAAGATGGCAGAACTGGTCTGTGATCGTGCTAATCTGCTAGTAAAAAACGTCCAGAAACGCATCGACGAGGGGAATGGAAACATGGAAATGTCAAAGTAAGTTGTTCAACAAAATTGTTAGTTTCCCTAAAATAAGACTTTGCGTGATTTATAGTTTGTTTTGCTTTGCTTTTGTTTCGCTTTATGTTTGCTTGTTCTCCTATCCGCACCGTGCATCGGCTGTTGAGGGCGCCTGTTTTTAGATTACTGTTGATCGATAAAGGGTAGCGAAAGTGCGTCATGTCATAGCAGTAAAGCCGTAAGAACCTCATGAAGTGTACACACACAACGAACACTTGACACAAAAGTGTCAAATCATCAAGACACTGGGTGCAATTTCACCACTAGAGGGCTACGATGCGCACGGAGCGGATAGAAAGGCAGAGCTGTGGTTCAAGCGTCGAAAACTAATTTCCAATTTCATAGAGCTGCTCAGCAGAAAATTATGCTAAGCAATATAAAACAGACTACCAGCCAAAATGCATACATTTTGTATGAAATGTTGGTTGGCAATCAAAGATATCTAACCACATTTTTCAGGAAGGAAATTGTTTCTGCTATTAGCAGTTGTATGCAATCTTCCAATAAGAGTTTATTCTACATGGGGTTACCCGTAAACGTATTCCCTTTTCTTTCTTTCTTTTTTATTCCCGTTTCTTGCTTTTTTCTATCGTTTTTTTTTTATTGGGGGGGGGGAAGTCATGTTGTGGGTCGTTTTTAGTAAACTCAAATTTAATTCCTTCGATGTTGATGTCTTTACAGAATGCTCGGTTCTTTCGCCATAGAGTCTGGTGCCCTGTGCGCCTATGCTACCAAGATAGATTCTCAGGACCAACAAGATACAACTTTTATTGACAACGCCAACTTGTTTTTCAAAGGATTCAAGGAAATCCAACTTCCATGGATGATAATCCGTGAGTATATTTACCTGCAATAATAGCCGTATGGATGCCGACAGACCCTTCAAAGTCGCGGCGATCATAGATTCCTTATAATATAGGCTGACATTGTATGACTACTTGCAATGAGTGAGACTCTTTATGAAAAAACGCTGACACCTTTTGTATAGTAGTCATTATCATACCGATTATCATCTTGTTTTGTTCCGTATAAATACCAAACTGAAGCTGGAAGGAAAATAGGCTGGCCCCTTTTATGAACTAATGACAATCAGCATTATGATTGTACGTGTACGTCCAAGGAATCATACAGTGGCCGCAGGAAGATTTGGAACTGTAGGTCTTAAAAAAAGGATATTAAACAAGATTTCCTTTTCCATCATGTACACTGTAAACAAATTTACAGCAAAATGTAGGCAACTCTATTTTCAACAACTTGTTGTTGTAGAATTTTACATAACACGTGTGTTAAACTGATTTACACAATGTCTGTAGTAAACGCTTCATAGTGAAACTGAAATACGTTTCCATATTTGTTTGTTTAACCCATTCTGATTCTCTTTTTCGGCCCACAAAGAATTTGTCCAAACAAATATGGAAACGTACTGCAGTTTCATTATTAAGCGTTTACAGAAATTGTGTAAATCAGTTTAACACACTTGTTACGTAAACTTGTAATACAGCAAATTGTTGGAAATAGAGTTGCCTGCATTTTGCTGTGAATTATTTATTTTTTTTAAATTTATCTTTACAGTGTATATATCTTTCATAGATTTCATGCTTTAATTCTCAGTGCTAAACCTGGTTATATTCCCAACTTTTTCATTCTTTACGGTACGTTTTATATTTTTCATTCATTGTGTTATATATTTGTGTCATCCTTGTTCTCTGGGGTATATCCACAGTCATGTGTCCTTGGATGGAGCCTGTATTCCGGTGGATGGGATTCTCAATCCATCCAATGCCGGCGTTGCATTTCTTTCAGAACCTTATCATGGACATCATTCATACGCGCAGGTCAGATCCCAACCAGAAGGTATGACAATACACAAGCCAATTGCAATTATAATTAAATAAGGCTCATGTCCAAAATAGACTGGTGTCGTAACAGACTATGTTTCTAGGGGGTATTTTTTTGGATTTGTAGTAACCACATCTATAGAAATTTATCCAAAATAGACTTCTCCGGTTTCTAGTCTCCGCAAGAGTCGCCTCAGATCCGCGCGTCGGTACATTTAGGTGTTTTTCCCCGCTATGAAACAATGTCCACTTGCAGGCAAAATTGGGGTACGAACGTTTATCTGATTTGTGTATAGGAAATCTGGTCTCGTTCCAATAACCGTGTAACATGTATCACGTATTTGGGGGGGGGGGGGGGGTTTCACAAAAAACTGAGCACTACAGTATGTAGTATAACAGTTTTACTAACATTATGTTTAGAGTACCAGGGTGATTTCCTGCCTGGAAAAAGTGTATATAAGTATTTTCATGCAGAGTTTAAACATTTTGTAGTTCTCCACATAACATCAAGAATGCTTTAAATTTTCAAATGAATAACATTTCAGATGTAATGTTAGTGCCTTATTAAAAATAAATCAAATTATTTATGTAATGATTTTTCTGCTGATATTTCAACATATCAGATTTGGTGGTTTCTTAGACCAGGTTACATTTTGTGCCTTGCGCAGTTTGACCTTTGAGGTTCTTTTGTAAACAATGTGACGTCATTGGTCACATCGTCAATATACTTACATATTGGCAGGAGTACGTAGACTTTCTGCAGTTGATCATGAAGGCCCATAATTTCCAAGACGAGGACACGCCCGAAGATGAGAAGGTCGTTGTCAACTTGAAGCGTGAACTCAATGACGACGAGGTCACTGCCATGGTAACTAATGTGAATTATGCTGTTAGACGTATTGCTTTCGTAAACTTAAAAAAAATATTCATGAGCAATACTACACAAAGTAGCAATGGCGAATTTACGTGCCCCTATACTAAAAATAAAATACTCAAATTCCACTTTACTTATTTACGTGAATTTGTTTAATTAAAATAAAACAGATGTTTTGTTTCCTTTTCCATTTACCCTACTCTCATTTTAAAAACAAGCATATTATGCCATTTGGCATTTGTCTGTTCGGACCCTTGACATGGAATGAGGAATTCACGCGATTGGAAATGTGCATTTAACTATTGCTCCTCATTATAAATAAAACAATTAAAGTAGATCAGTCACTGTCTATTTGGTTGGGAGTACAATTACCAATAGGCTGGTTTGTTTTGACATGACCTATAACAAGTACGTCACTTTATGCAGATTTTATCCGTCATTTTTGTAAACAAAACCCTTTTTTCCAGTCGATAATTTTCTTCCTTGGTAACTACGAGACGACGACCACGACTCTGTGCTTTACCACGTATCTACTCGCTATGCACCCAGAGGTCCAGGAACGCCTGATCGCTGAGATTGATGACGTCATTGGTGACCGAACCAAGCTGACGTATAAAGACATCGGTGACTTGCCGTACCTGGATATGGTGCTGCACGAGTCAATGCGGGTGTACCCGCCAGCCATTGAGTAAGATTTATCCGGTTTCATCACTTTGAAGTCAATTCAGTGGGAGACAATATGGCAACAGACCATTTTTCCATTATACTCAATATCATGCACATGTTCGGAATTATGTAAACACAATAGGTAAGTCTGCTGCCACCAACGTCTCAAAAGTCTCTGGCATTAAATTGAATGTCACATTTATTGCCATACTTCTGAGATACAATTATTTACATACGAAAGTAAATGAGAATAATTATTGAAGTATCTGTTAATTGAATAGAGTAGACTCTATGAGGACAATATCGTCAGGATCAACAGGGCATTGAATCAGAGTGCTTGTTTTAGATTAACTCTGTGACTGAAATTAATACCCCCACATTATAAGGTCATATTACCCTTGCTGTTGCATAAATGAGCCAGTAATTTTCAGCCACTGTGTTCTTCATAAACTAGGACACCGAATCCATGCCATGTTAAAAGTCTGCTCTGATCGTGACGATACTGCCCCTTTAATTTCCCGGCAGTCATTATTTTGTTCCTGTCATTCACAATTACATTTACTTAGTTCTATGGCATTCATGACATCAATTCTGAAATTGGATGTCTCTTTAATAAGCGTATTAAATCAAGCTTGTTGAATTCCGCTTCGTGTTCCAGCCAAGTACAAGTTTCAATGATTAGTTTCTATAATAATTGTTCTAGGAACTTTTTCCAGCCTAAACAAATTTGAAAAAGGAACAAACATTTCGAGTTTTTTTTTTCACACAAATTCCAGGTTCGACCGAATTTGTCAGGAGGACTGTGTGATCAAAGGTGTTCCCATCCCTAAAGGTGTCCTGGTAGAAATCCCCGTGTGGGTAGTGCACCACGATCCAGAGACCTGGCCTGATCCGTTTACATTCGATCCTGAGCGGTAAGATTCCTTTATGATTTTGTTGAATAATCACATATGTGCAATTTTACTGCTAATTTCGAAAAAGTAAGATGGTTATATTTTATTTGGAAAAAGGTACTTTGAAACGTTGAAAAAAAGCCGTCAATTAATATGTTTCTTATGAAAACCATAAAATTTATGTTATATTTTCAATAATTTTCCACTACGGAACAAGTAAACATCAACGAATTAAGTAGTCTTTTTTCACTTCTTCTACAAGGAATATGTCCATTTTGAGGATCCATAGTTTTTTTTCCAAAATCAGTGCAAATGCAAAGCATTGATATGTTTTGGATTCCACAGACAACAGCTCACTGACAGCATTGAACAATAATATGACAGATTTTCATGAAAACATAGATCTACATAGATCTACATAGATCTACATCCTTTAATATTTTTATCTAATAAAATCAGTGGTTAAACAAACGTTTCCACTTTCACAATTATCACTAACTTTCGAGTAAATCGTACAATTTCACTATGAGTTTTCCTTTTGTAAACATGACCTAGATAAGATTATACAACCAGTATAAATACACCATGGTTTGAGAAATGCTATTAGTCAAAGGTAAGTGAGTAATTTCACGAGTGCGGCAAATTACGTACACGGACGTATCAATCGTATCACCAAAAGTGTTATTAGAAATAAATAAATGAATTTAACATTTTGGGGCGACATGCTTCTTGGACAGATGGGTACCTGAAAAACGAGAGAAGATGCACCCAATGTCTTGGGTACCATTCGGTGGGGGACCACGGAAGTGCATCGGGTATCGATTCGCCACGCTGGAGATCACCTTGGTCTTGGTTCGCCTACTGCAGAAGTTTCGCTTAGAAACTTGCGAAGAAACAGAGGTGAGACCAGTCAAATGATAATTCACTTTACTCATCTAGAATAATAAGAGTCTTAAATAATACAAACAAAAAACAACAGCAGCAACAAGAGTTACCAAATGTCCTTAGACCGTTTTGATAATCTCATCGATTTTGACTTGATCAGACATGTGTTATGCCTTTAATAAAATACTATTTAGGTAGGTCAAAGGTCATATTGCAGATAAGACAAATGACCAGACAGATCGAAACCAGTCAGCTAGACAAGAAATTACCCCCACTTGGGGAAAGTAGCTCCAGCAGTCAAAACGAGTCAGTTGACAAATGTTGACCAGTGTGGCAAATTGTTAGACAATTTGTCGCTTCGAGGATAAGAGGGTATAAGATAAGATAAGGATAAGGTATATTGCCCATGTTTTGGGCCGATTGACAGTACAAAAAAAATGCATTGCTATTTTTCTGGGATTAAGGAAGTTACAATCTTTCATTTGAGACATTTAACGAAAAAATCCTTCAAGGATTAGTACCAATAAATTAAAAACTCAAATTAATGAACTGCCGGGTCACTGCTTTAATCCTCAGCTTGCACAAGGGCGTGAGCACGGCTGTCAATCAGAATCAAGCGCGTATTAAATATCACTTTTATACAGTTTCCGACATCAGAATTTCATTTAAAAAAAATCATTCGTTTAATAACGATAATATCTTTCAAAATTCGTTCGCTTTTTAATAGGTGTTTTTAAATTCGCTACTTTGTGGAGTCCTATAACAAAAGGGAAAGGCAAGAACAATAGGTCTCCATAGGGGAATTCTAAAGGACCTCGGGTCTCCACATGTGTACAAACCCTATGAGGAATTGTTAAGTACAGGAACAAAGGAAAAGTACAATAGATGTCTCCACAAGAATGTAAATTTGAGAATGTGGGGTTGTGGATGGGTTGGTGGGTGGGTGGGGGTCTCTTGGACCAAATGCGGTCGATATATCTTTAACGGCCGATCATTATCAAAATCGAATTATCTTTTCTGCCAAATGCTCAGGCTATTGGCAGATTTTTTTTTATTTTGCTGCTATTTCGTTCGAGTAAAAACATTTTATCTCATATAAAAAGAGTGAAATATCAGGAAAATCTTGTTTTATGCATAGCAACAACACAGTTGTATTAATTAATTTACAGCTTAACTTTTGTTGCATATGTCTGTCTTATTTTTTTTGTTTGAACAAATGATATAAATTTATTTCTTTATGATGTTGGCCTGAAATAACTGTTTCTAAATAGTAATATAGAGTACTTATACATGTGATCGCTTGCTGCTGTTGGTCTCTAAAGGGCAGTTTGACATTATATAATGTCAGCTGTGTGTATGGAGTTTTAGTTCATCATAGATAATCCACAGACTGGCCTGTGAGCGAATACCCCATAATTTGATCGATTTTCGTTTTTTTTTTTTTTAATCTCATCTGCAGATTCCACCAATTGTTGGCAAACACGGCTTGATTCTACCAGAGAACGGCATGACGCTCCGATTAATTCCCCGGGATAAATAAAGTTGTTCTGAATTTTTTAATTGGCGTAAATTCCATTCAAAATATTACCTTTTTCTTTGCAGAGAGAAAAGTATCCTACAAAATAATACATTTAAAGATGTATAACCCGTGTTATACTGGTAATTTCTGGAAATGTTTGTTTTCATTGGGACATATTTTTAGTAATGAAAATAAATACTTACGAAGTTGTCAGAAATGAAGTTTAAAAAAAAAAAATTGATTTATGACGGTTCTCAACCTAAATTAATTTCGATACGTAGGCCTATTTACTTTAAAACCGCTTCTCACCGTTATTTTGAGAAAATTTTAAAGCAATTGTTTTCTCATCTTCAAGTAAAATAGCAACCGTTCCGATGAACAAGAACATTGCCAGAAGTTTCCGTAAAAATTATAGGGAAAACATGGGCGATACATTAATTTTAGCATAGATTAATACAGCTGTAATTATATAAACATTTTATCACTTTCATCAGTTTAAGATAATACCAGAAGTCTGTTGCATACATATGTAGGTTATACAGACTCAAGATTAGTATACTCGAAATACATCTTCGAATGTTTTTGAAAAAAATTGGTCTGAAAAGGATTGTACACCTTTTTAAATTACCCAATTACAATTAACTAACTGATATTATAAACACTTTTTGCTACCAAACATAATGAGAAATTATTCCGTCTGACTTACTGTCATTTTTAGAAAGCGTAACATTTATTACAAATTTGATATGAATCATATTACGGACTAAATCCACTTTCCACAATGGAATGCATACAAAATTCTAAATGCATTTTCACTAGTTTCTCGAAATGTTCATAATAGGATCATTTATTTACAAAGGGCCCATCTGTTCATTCTTATACAAAGCATGGACGCATTTATAAACTTCATTTAACATTGGTGTACAATTCGTTTAATTGGATTAATTTCTTTTACTGAATTTTCTTTAATTTGTGCAAATGGCTAGGACAACGGTTTATTTATCTCAATGATAAACCTGTGTTTGGGCCAATTTAACGGTAACATTAATATAGATTTAAATGTTGAATTGCTATTTTTCTGGGCTTGAAAAAATTATACATTTTCATTTGAGACATTGAACGAACATATCCGTCAAGGATTAATACCAGTAACTTAAAAACTCATAAAAAGCTCGGTCCTTATCACCCGTGACCACGCCCAAAACCGGTCGTTAACCTGCAATAAAGACCATGCGACAAAGTGTTATTCCCTTAGTATAAATCTTCTATAAATTATAAACGATATTGTCTGAGGTGGCGTCATTTTAATAAAATATTGCATTCATTGCGTTAGAATGAATTTGAAAAATCTTAATGTAGGCCTATATTTCGTATATTTAAAGGGGAGGTACAACAATGGTAATTATCTGATCAAAGGGACAATATCGTCTCGATCACAGCAGATTTTCGACAGTCCTTGTTTTAGATGAACTCGAGGACTGAAAATGTGACCTGCTCTGTGAAAATGAGTCACAAGTCGCAAATTTGAAAAATTGAGATTTCTATGTGACTGAAAAGAGTACATCATCAGCTTTAATTTGGTATATGTTAGAGGTGTGTGACGTATTGCATTATGGAGATATGCCATTTTTAATAATAAATAATTTGCATAATTAACACAATTGAATTGTTAGGAAAACAAGCATTCGAAAGGAAAACAAATGACAGAAATGAAACAACCTACTCACAAAAAATCATTGATTTTAATATTTTATTAATTGAAATTGACGTCAATCAGTAAAATATTAAAGCCATAGAAATCTCAATTTTTCAAATTGCGACTTGTGACTCATTTTCACAGAGCGGGTCACAAATACCTCACGAGCACGCGCTGGCCTAGAAAATAGGGGGCAATGTGATCGGGCAAGCTCGGTGGTCGAGAGGTTAAGACGTCTGCACTAGTAAGCAGGAGCTCGTTGGTTCGAATCCCGCCCGAGTCGCCTGTGTAGTTTGTTCACAGACACTCGGAAAGCACTGAGTATGCTGTGCTATACACACGTCGGTGTAGGGCAAAATTAAATCAATTGTTTATCTCCCGACGGAAGAATTTCACCAATCTATATATATCGCGGAACCCACTGCTATATAGGATTCTAGCCGGCCAATCGTCATCGGGCAAGCTCGGTGGTCGAGAGGTTAAGACGTCTGCACTAGTAAGCAGGAGATCGTGGGTTCGAATCCCGCCCGAGTCGCCTGTGTAGTTTTTTCACAGACACTCGGAAAGCACTGAGCATACAGTGCTATACACACGTCGGTATAGGGCAAAATTAAATCAAGTGATCCTTATTACCATGGCTACTGCATATCATTATGATGCAACCACTGGCTCATTATTTATGTCAACAGCCCTTTTATCTAGTCACGTGGGGGTATGATTTTCAGTCACTGAGTTCATCTTCAACTAATGCCCCAGTCACATTTACGCCGATTGTAGGAATGGCGCCCGCCCGGCGAGCTTTTTGCCTAAAATCGCACGGGAATCGGGGAAATCTTACGGTCACCGGCGGATCAATCGGAGCTATCGGCCGATTAAAACACGCCGCACGGGCCGCCGCCAACTTTTAACGCGGAGTTATAATTTTCCGATGGCCGGCAGACTTTTTTTCGACCTAACTCATCGCAAATGAACCGCAGGGGACCCGTAAGGGAGCCGTCCGATAGCCTAACGGCCACCCCACGACACCCGGCGGCATCGTACGGTCATCAAAGGATTAATTAAGAGATTAGGAAAGGCTCGGGGTCACCTGGACCGTACGGTGTCCGGGGGGTCCTCCCGATGGCCTTATGGGCGCCGAAGGGTAATCGTACGGCGCCCGAGCGGTATCAAGAAACCGTGCGGGCGCCTACCGATTAGTCACCGGCGCCAGGCCGGCGCCCGAGCGGCCCCCCGGCTCTCAGGACGGCGCCCGTCCGGCGCCCGCGCGGGTATCGTGCGGGCGCCTGAAACCAGTTGAAACCGGCCACAGACGCCCGCCCGGGCATCGTGCGGGATACGTCCGGCCTCCCCCCGTTCACCTGGCGGAAAACATCGGCCGGGTGCCTCAAGGCCTCCGTACGGTGCCTGGACGATGTCCGTAGGGCCACCCTACGGTCCCCGTCCGTTGTCCGTTCGACTTACTCGGCGGAAATCTAATTTGTTGCCGTGCGGCGCCCGTATCTAATGTGACCGTGACCAAGTGCAATTTGAGACATCCGGGATTTGTCTCCGATGGCCGGGACATCGGGTGACCGCCCGATACCCCCTCTCCGCCCGGCGCCCGGCGGAAATGTGACTGGGGCATAACTTGACGTCAATTTCAATCAATAAAATATTTAAATTAATGATTTGTTGTGAGTAGGTTGTTTCATTTCTGTCATTTGTTTTCCTTTCTAATACTTGTTTTCCTAAGAATTAAATTGTGTTAATTATGCAAATTATTTATTATTAAAAATGGCATATCTCCATAATGCAATGCGTCACACACCTCTAACCAAATTAAAGCTGATGATGTACTCTTTCCAGCCACATAGAAATCTACATTTTTCAAATTTGCGACTTGTGACTCATTTTAATAGAGCGGGTCACATATGTCCAAAATGCTCTTATTAAGGAGAAACACGACACAACATGCACATTTACAACAAATTATCAACGGCAACTTATTTGCTCCATGTGTTTATGTAAAAATGTGAGTACTTTTTCGAACTTTAGGCCTAGACTCCACATTGGGCTGAAAAAGAAAAAGAGCGTACTTATAGTTCTCATTCAAGCAGTTTTGTCAACGTTACCATCATTATGTTTCATTAAACCTTCCCTTAAACAACACAACATCAGCTCATACTTGTGCAGGTACTTTACGCTTTTATAAAAATCATTCCTTTTTTAGCCCCAGAGTGGGGCGATTTATTCCGACAGTCGAGGCTTAATTTTACTAATAATGATCAGATGTTTCCACCGCGGTACCCGCAATGCAATAGTCAGATTGTACATGTACATGTACAATGTACGAGGTTTTAGATGCATGTGTTAGGTCACGAAATATGCTAGCGAGAAATGACCCCTAAATTTCCTCGATGATTTAACACTTTCTCGATAAAATTGATAGGCCCTAATGAGTATGAGGCAAATATATAACTTTACAACTTCCAATGGATGAATGGCCCGCAAAATGTGGGGAGGTACAGGGTGTGAAAGCCAAAAAAAAATTATAATAATAATAAAAAAAAATTAAAAAAAGTTACTCGGCGAATAGCAGGCTTTCGGGAGCCGCGATTTATCGGGATTATCCCTACCGGCGCTTTAAAGTCGTATAAGTTCCCTTCACTGGCTTCCATTAGGGCCCAGGCCTTCTGCCCCGATTTCTAGCCAAGAAGGCCCTGCACCTTTAAGGGAGAAACAAGGCAGCTCCCGAGCATTGTGTTCCAGGAATCTTAGGAATTCTTTAGAGGATTTTTTTTATTATTATTTATTTATTTATTTATTTATTTATTTATTAAATTTTTTTTGGGGGGGGGAGGTCCGTTAACAATAGAACAACAGTGTGTTAGTGTATAGGGACATTTGGGGGGGGGGTATGGTATGGTATAAAAAATGAATGATCAAGAGACTGGAAAAATCTAACTTAAAGAGCGCCCCCAACTGTCAAAGCGTTTGTTCACAAGGCAACTGTATGCCAAATTGCACCAGCAGCAGTCCAGCACTGAAGCAGTCTCATGTCTTGAGTATCGGCTGGTAAGTTTAGCCTTTGATTACTGATGATCAATACGGTATTTTGTGAAGCATAGTTATTAGATGGGATGGGATAACTGTGGCATACCACATTTCTACTACCATTTTGAAATCATAGCTTTTGCATTGGGTTCGATAAATGATTGACTGAAGGTAGTTAGGCCCACTGTTACAATGTTGCACCAGTTTCGTGAAAAAAATGGTTTAACAATTAACCCTCCTACAATCAGTGCAATTTTTGAAACAACCCATTCAGGCCACTCCAAGCCATTAGCTGTTGACAGTGGCTTCCTATGGTTACCCTTCTGTGTACTGTCACACCACTGAGTCTACAGACTGAGATTGCAGGGTCAAGTGGTCTCCCATCGATACATTGCAGGCCGTAATAGTAATAATGTTCAAATATTTACAGTGCCAGTGGCCTTGGGTAGCATACAGTTGATTTTGTAAGATTATTTAGAAAGGACAGCCTGCTTGTACATGTATGTACTGAAGGTTGCTCAACAAGAGCAGAATTTTGTGGATCGGAGTGGCCTCCATGTCACGTGTACGAGGGTTAATGATACACATTTTTAACGCCACTGCACACGTTTCTGAAACATTGCATGTTTTTAATTTAAAAAAAAAATGTTTTACAAAAGGTTGCTGGATGGCAACCTTTTTAAAAATTTGACCATGTTTTACCCCATCTTTACACAATGTAACGTTAAGCTAAATTAGTAAATATGAATGAGAATTAATTTGGGTAGAATGTCGAACCCAACCGCCACTTTTTCTCACTCATTATAACCAATAATGTAATCTTACATGCTCAGTAAGGTAAAGAACATACACTGTATGGGTGATGATGGACATAGACTTCAAATTATATCGTTTCGGTTTGCGGTAACACCATGTGTTTATCTCAACTAACGTGAAGCTGAGATACAGGTTCTGAAAAGAACCGTATCGCACAACTCGTATCTCAACCTTCGTTAAGTGAGAAAGGTTCAAGGGAGAACCAATTTCGGGCAACTCGTTTTTCTCTACTGTCGCTAAGTGAGAAATATGGTTCAGGGAGAACCATGGGGACTTCACGGGTTAATATGGTTCAGGGAGAACCATAGGGACTTCACGGGTTATTCTCTACGTTTCGATTAGCCTGCTCTAATCTTCTTCAGGAGAATGAAGAGGTTTGCCGATGCAACTCCTTAAGTAGTATTTGCTGGGATTATGTGTAGAATGGGAAGTGTTCCGATTGGTGCTACTGTTGTGTGATGTGTTGTGATTGGTTGCCACCATGGCATTGTTCTTGTTGTGTGTGTTTCCGCCTGCTGTGTGTGAGTTGCCTGCTCGCTGAGGCGTATCAGTTGACAGTGGGGTGTGGGTGTTGGTTGATGGTAGGATTGAATGCCAAATGTTGCTGATGAAATAGCCGATGTCCTGGGGGACAGTGTCATGTTTATGAATCTCAATAGACTTCAAATTATTAAGAAAATGTGTTTAATGAAAAATCAGGCATTTTTGGTATATACATGTACAATGTGTTCCTCAGTCATGTCAGTCTGATCTTGTCAACTCCCCCATTAGTGACTAACACGGTCATTGTACATGCGCAGTGGCAACTATAATAGGATCCTTCTATTTTCTGAAGGGGAGGATTTCTTTAGAAGGAACATAAAGTTCGAGTACCATTATAAAAATGCATTTTAAAGATAGTTTTTGCTTTCTGTACCCAATAAATCAATAGATTTATTTAAAAAATCCTTAAAACGTTGCGGTTGGATATGACATTTTGTCCATTAATTTTGATAATCTTGTTACTACCACTGTTTTTACCTTCCCTTTAAATTGCATTAACTAAGTCGATCTCAATTGATGATTTCTTCTTAAAGAAATCAAGGTGACAAACTCTTCCCATTCTTATTCCGACCCGGCCAGAGATCTACATGTAGTCAGGTGAGAGTTTAAATGCATCAACAGACATGACGAGTCGTGGGCATCTGCGCTCAGCGAACACGAGCTTGGACAACAGGGCATTTCGTGAAGCCATCTCCAAAATGAGACAGGAAGTCCTGGAGAGTAAAGCGGAGACACAACAGGTCAAAGACCAGCTGAACTGCCTCATTATGCTGGTCAAAAGGTGACATTTCATGCTCGTTCAGATGGAATTGATTTCAAGCTTTGCATGATAGATTGGATGAGAAAGATTAGGTTTATAACCTTACCAGATACATGTACCATTTGAATGAAAAATATTAGATTTATATGTAGGCCAAAAAAAAAACAGTGTATGGTTTCTGGTCATATGTTGGCTTCAAAATCGGTGTGGTGACGTGGTAATCTTTTTTTTTTTTTTTTGCCAAGCAGTGAAAGACGTGGTATATGTATATGTGGTTATTGGAACCAGACCAATTTCCTATACACAAAGTATGGTGGATAAGCTTCACAAATCGGGCAAACGTTCACACCTCTATGTGAAAAAGTCATTTAAAACACAATGCTGCAGAATTCCATTTAGGGCTGTGCGTTTTCGGATATTTTTGGAACCGGATACCCGAAATCAGGAAACTTTGGATACCTGGATACCAGTTTTCATTTTTGTTGAAAACATGCCTCGGGTGGTGCACAAATACATGTACTGTAAATGGTAACAAATTGACTTTTATAATACAGAGGATATCATATTAAATCGATCTTTTCTTTATTGGAGTGCAATCTCTTGAATTTAAAGATAATTGTCTGTAAAAGTGTAAACATTACATTGTTCAAGAGTCACAGATTTCTGTCCGCACCGCTCAAATGTTAAGTCCGAATTTTATAAAGTCGTTTACGAGTAATTGGAACCAAAAAATGGAACCGGGTAATGGCCGTTTCGGTCGGGTATCCGGATACCCGGTTACCCGTACCGGTTACCCGGTTACCCGGCACAGCCCTAATTCCATTTGATCCAGCAATTTTGGCTGCAATTGGACATAGTTTCATAGTAAAAAAAGAAAGAAAAGAAAACTGAAAATGCTGACGCGCGCGTCTGAGGCATCTTATTTTGGAGGAAGAACTGGGTGTGGTTCTGAAAAGAACTGGTAGTGAGGATATATCCTGATGTTTTGCATAGAGCACACTGCGACACATTGAGAACTATCCTCATTACCGGTTCCTTTAAGAACCACACCATTTCTTCCAAGAAGAGATTATAACACATGGTGTTACCCTTAAATTTAATATTTTTCATTCAGAAGGGGAGGGGGGTTACGTGTAGGGTTGGGGGTTATGTGTACTGTAGGGTTGGGGCGTTTACACGTGTACACGAAAAAAAGAAGTAACTAAATTTTTCAAATCCACGAAATGTGTAAAAGAATCCCACATTTAAAAAATGTAACCTCCATTTTCGTAATATTTTGTCGGTCTTTTTTATTTCATGAAGTGCGACCAGTGGCCCCACTATAATTCACAATTTCCAGGATTTTCAATTAATATAAAATGTTTTAACCCTCCTACTACTACAAGGGTCAAAATCAGTCAAAATGTTTCTATACTTGCCAAGGTATATCTAGTGCACTTAAAAGTCAAACACTGTCAAACCTCACGTGTAGTAAGTACATTTACAGGTCAAAATGAGTCAACCGTTTTTGACTAGTCTGGTATTGTTCAGGGTGGTCAAAATGACAGTCCAAACCAGTCAAAAATGCCCCTGTGTGCACATTTGGGTCAACAGTCAAAACAGGCAGTTGACTGATTTTGACCTCTGTAGCAACTTCCCACTAAAGTGCACCTATAGTAGGAGGGTTAATACAACCAGAAGATTTAGAGGATGTTTTCTGCCATGCTTGATTGGATATGGGCATAAATGGGCCTATGTTCGTTGTTTCTTCAAAGTTGTAGGCCTATATATATTTTTCAGAAATAATCTGTACTATGGGGTGTCGTGGCCGAGCGGTCTAGCTTACCGGATTCAAGTTCTGGTGTTAGCAACATAATGTGGGTTCGAATCACGGCCATGACACTTGTGTCCTTGAGCAAGACACTTAATCATAATTGCTTCACTCCACCCAGGGGTTAAATGGGTACCTGTGAAGGCAGAGTTGGTTTGCTCTATATGCGCTAGAAATGGCAGCAATTGAGCTGTATACTCCCCAGGGAGCTGAGATGGTTTCAGGAATGATTTATGAGCCTTATGAGCCTTATGAGCAGGGATAATAATATAATGCGCCTTGAGCACCACTTAGTTGGTGGATACGTGCGCTATATAAATCCACACATTATTATTATTATTATTATTAAATCTGTATTGCCGTATTTTGTATTTTTTCCGTACTGAATATGGACAACCTGTCTGCATCATATCATTTATTGATGAAACAATTATAATAATAGTAATAATGTGTGGACTTATATAGCGCACGTATCCACCAACTAAGTGGTGCTCAAGGCGCATTATATTTATCCCTGCTCATAAGGCTCATAAGGCTCATAAATCATTCCTGAAACCATCTCAGCTCCCTGGGAGTATACAGCTCAATTGCTGCCATTACAGCGCATATAGGGCTAATCAACCAACTCTGCCCTCACAGGTACCCATTTAACTCCTGGGTGGAGAGAAGCAATTATGGTTAAGTGTCTTGCTCAAGGACACAAGTGTCACGGCCATGATTCGAACCCACATTCTGCTGCTAACACCAGAACTTGAGTCCAGTAAGCTAGACCGCTCGGCCACGACACTCCAATTGTACACGGTCTGTGTCAAAACGTGTACACGTTTTACAAATTAAACGGAAAATGCCAAGCCTAGTTACTTGTCAGAAAGGCTGTCACGTCACACACAACAGCATATTTAAAGGGGCAGTATCGTCACGATCAACAGGACTTGGAATCAGAGTACTTGTTTTAGATTAACTCATAAACTGAAAATAATTCCCCACATGATAAGGTCGTATTACCGTTGCTGCTGCATACATGAGCCAGTAATTTTCAGTCACTATGTTCATCTTTAGCTAGGACATCGATTCCAATCGAATCAGAGTACTTGTTTTAGATTAACTCATAAACTGAAAATAATTCCCCACATGATAAGGTCGTATTACCGTTGCTGCTGCATACATGAGCCAGTAATTTTCAGTCACTATGTTCATCTTAAGCTAGGACATCGATTCCATGCCCTGTTGAAAGTCTGCTCTGATCGTGACGATACTGCCCCTTTAACCCTCCTACTGTTTGACCATTTGAAACCATTCAAAATTTCCACTTACCAAAATGCCCATTGGTTTTGTACACACATGGTGATACCATTTGAACAGTGTTGGTAGCAAGCTTGACTACCATTCAAATCCATTCAAACGCATAGAGGGTCCATTGATTCACCACTTAGAAGTATCCAAACAAGGTTTTGTATTAGCTGTACTACCATTTGGAAAGATCCAAACAAGATTTTGTATTAGCTGACCTACCATTCAAAACCATTTGGGGGAATCAATACTGTACACAGTTGTTTCACCATTCAAAACCACAAAAGCGAATGGTTTCAAATGGTGCATCAACTTGTATGAAAAAGGTACCAGAAAAAGGAGGGTTAAATGTTAAAAAAGGGTTTGAGAGGAGTTTGCACACAAATGTCTATAAAGCATCCATACTTTATAAGATTGAAGAGATATATATGAAAACCTACACCTACACACGTTTCTGCTTATAAATTTCGTTGTGGTTTATGAGAAAATAGTGAAAATGTAATCAGCTTTATTTGTATGCATTCTAATAGAAAATGATTGCACTGAATGATACTATAGTATTTCAAATTTGAAAATTGTCAACATATTTTGCACGTTTCTAGAAAAAGAAATGAGCATTTACCATGTAAGATGGAATAACTTCTCAGGATGTTTGGTACTGTTTAAAAGCAAGTAAGCTTATAATAATTCACAACTTATGTTTTGGGGCCATTATATACCAATAGTGTACAGTGCCTTTAAATCTGTACCAGTCAGAAAGATGTATTAAAAGGCAACATTATTCCAATAATGTTGGGCCAAAAAAAACAATTTCTCCAGTTTCTGGTCTCCGCGCGTGTTGCCTCAGACCTGCATTTTTAGCCGTGTGTTAAACGACTTTTTCACATACATGTAGGGTTATGAACGTTTGCCTGATTTGTGAGACTTCTCTTAGCCACCACACTTGGTGTATGGGAAATTTGGTCTGGTTCCAATAACCACGTATACATGTACATGTATCGGGTACATGTATTTCACTGCTTGGGGAAAAAAAGATTACCAAAAAAAAAAAAAAAAAAAAAAAAAAACCTGTCACCGCACCGATTTTCAAGCCAACCTATGACCAGAAACTGGAAACCTTTTTTTTTTGGCCTCATCACAAACATAAAATTGTACTCACTATGATCAAATGGAGTAGAATAATTTTGCACTTTACCGATGTGACTGAGTTCGTTCGTTCGTTCGTTCGTTCGTTCGTTCGTTCGTTCATTCATATATATTTATACGATGCCATACCAACAGTCAATAAGTGCTTTCATTGGGTCTGTATGAAACAAATTTACCAACATTTGCATCCCACAACATTCTGCTTATAATTCTCTTCGTTATTTCCCTTCAGGGCCTGGATCGGAGACCAAGCAGCAGCTGTCCATGTGGCCAATATTGTTGGTAAGTCTTTCCTCGTTTATCTGAAATGTTTGGGCAAATACCAGGCCCGGAATTTCAAAGTGCACTTCCTTTAACCCTCCTACAATCAGTGCAATTTTTGAAACAACCCATTCAGCCCACTCCAAGCCATTAGCCGTTGCCAGTGGCCTCCTATGGTTACCCTTCTGTGCACTGTCACACCACTGAGATTGCAGGGTAAGGTGGTCTCCCATTGATACATTGCAGGCCATACTAATATGTTCAAACATTTACAGTGGCCTTGGGTGGCACACAGTTGATTTTGTAAGATTACTTGGAAAGGACAGCAGGCTTGTACATGTATGTACTGAAGGTTGCTAAAGAACAGAATCTAGTGGATCGGAGTGGCCTCCATGTGTAGGAGGGTTAAAAAATCAAAACATTTTCAAGGGGCACCAAGGCCAAGACCAGTGCAATGTAGGCCGTGGCCTCTGTGGCTTCCATGAAATTCCATGTATGTGTTCTAAAGGACAGTGGCAATTGTCAACATGTTATTGTACATACATGTACTCTTTTGCCTCTTGGTATATGTATTCACTTTTAAACTGGATAGTTTATAGATTTTTCTTCAGAATTACATTTTATGCGTTTTCATTACTGACTGCAGCGACATTTATTTTGTTTGGAATGGACAAAGGATAATTTACTTGGGCAGGATTCGAACCTGCGACCTCTGGGTTGATGTGCCGGCGCTCTACCAACTGAGCCATCTGGTCATCTTTTCATTTCATTTCATTTATTGATTTCACAGGTAGAAAAACAAATAAACACAAATTTACATTAAATTAACAGAAACAGAAACAAAAGTAGCACCCCTGTAGGATTACAAACAAAGTAAACTAAATTACTGTCGAGTTGATCTCCTGATGTCATCAATGTGTTAGCCAGGATTTAGAAATACATGTAGGGTGTCCAATTTTGCTGGAAATTATAAAAAACAGGGTGTCCAAATTGTTCACTTGCAATACTTTTACATGTAAATGACAGATGAAATAGGGTGTCCAAAATTGAAACTGGGTGTCCAAAAGACACCCAGACGCCCCTGAGCAAGACACTTAACCATAATTGCTTCTCTCCACCCAGGGGTTAAATGGGTACCTGTGAGGGCAGAGTTGGTTGATTAGCCCTATATGCGCTGTAATGGCAGCAATTGAGCTGTATACTCCCCAGGGAGCTGAGATGGTTTCAGGAATGATTTATGAGCCTTATGAGCAGGGGTAATAATATGCGCCTTGAGCACCACTCAGTTGGTGGATAGTCCATACATTATTATTATTATTATTATTATTATTATTATTATTATTATTATTATTATTATTATTATTATTATTATTATTATTATTATTATTATTATTATTATTATTATTATTATTATTATTATTATTATTATTATTATTATTATTATTATTATTATTATTATTATTATTATTATTATTATTATTATTATTATTATTATTATTATTATTATTATTATTATGCAGGTCATATGTTGGCAGTCTCCCTATTTTGTCAATATCTTTGTTCATTTTATGCTCTTTCACATCTAACTTCAAGTGACATGTGTTTTGTGTTAGTCACTTCTGTGTTTATTCATTTACATTATATGTATGCAGGCACTGCTAGCTTCATTCATTTACGTCTGAAACTGAGCCCATCTTTAGATCTGCCTAATTTACCTGGATATTCTTATCCCAATTTAGGTACTGCTCCTCCAAAGTTTTTCAAAGATGAAGAAAAAGAAGTGAATGCTGTAAATAAGGTACGGGTCTTTTTAAAGATATACTTTACAGAATATTAAAGGGAAGAAATTTTTTGTGATTTTGTGGCTCCAAAATGTGGTTCTTAGTACAGTGTATATAAACACCTCAAAAAAAGAGTCCCCACCTGTATGTTTTAAAAATATTTTTAAATTTTAGAGACTTATGAGCATAAACATGATATGACGATTTAGCCTGATCATCGACACACATGTTGCAAGCAAGATTTGTGCGGATAACGTTGCGCATCAGTGCACACAACTCGGTTGATTGTGTGGGGGTACCTGTTCATTTCTCACAACTTTGCATTGTGGCTCAAAATAACGCCCCTGAACTCAAGCAAAATGGGTTATCCCTTTTGTCATCAGCTTTATTTGTCTGTTACATAATGTCTTGGAGCACCTCATTATTGGAATGTTCATTTGCATGGGAAGGTATTGCCCAGGTCCGCATCCGTCGCCTCATAAACAGTATGCACCGAAGGTGTCGGGCAGCAATCGACAATCGTGGCGGTTATACCCCTTACTGAACAAACCCAACATGCTGCTTATGTCTTAAGTATTGGTCAATAAAGCTGATGGAAAAAGGGATAACCCATTTTGCTTGAGTTCAGGGGCGTTATTTTGAGCCACGATGCAAAGTTGTGAAAAATGAACAGGTACCCCCACACAATCAACCGAGTTGTGTGCACTGATGCGCAACGTTATCCGCACAAATCTTGCTTGCAACATGTGTGTCGATGATCAGGCTAAATCGTCATATCATGTTTATGCTCATAAGTCTCTAAAATTTAAAAATATTTTTAAAACATACAGGTGGGGACTTTCTTTTTTTGAGGTGTTTATAAAAGATGCAATGCCCCAATGCCCCTTCCAAACCTCCCCCCCCCCCAAACATTTGGTTCATCCTGTCTGAAAGGAGGTTCCTTCGCACCCCCTATTCCTTCCTGATGTGCATAATATTCTCCCATCTTTTTTCTTTTAGTTTTGTAACCCTTATCCTTTTCTCACCCACCCTGGATATCCCTAAAAACAATTCCCAAAACATCTTGTGGGTTAATTTTCACGAAGACACGAGCACTCCACCACTGGGCAATGCTCTCCATCGGCCTCCTCAACCGCCACTTCAGGCAGCTGGAGAGACAGGCCCTGTCTCAGGCCAAGGAGAGACTTCAACAGAGGCAGGATTTCCTGGACCAACAGCTGGCCAAGCACAGGGACCTCCTGAAGCAAGCTAGTGGCCACGGCCTGGCCAGCATCAAGAAGACTGCCAACCCTTACCTTGAGGTCTGTCATGATAATTCCACTTAACCCAACAAAATTAACTGTCATCAGAAGTCTATTTCTTACAAAAAGTGTGCCAGCATGAATGGCTCAAATCCTTTGTTCTTAGAGTCTTTATTACGCCATGGGTTAGGTTAATTACACGATTGGCACACTTCATGTAGGTAATAGACATGTGCTGTCATACAATCAAAAGTTAATATATCCTTATAATCGTTGTGTGGCAGTCCGAAGGTTGTAAATGCGAATCGTACTGAATTTTTCATTTCGTTCCTGGCAGACTCAATGCACACTCACTGCACACTCACTGCACACTCACTGCACACTCACTGCACACTCACTGCACACTCACTGCACACGTGTACCTGTAAAATCCTATAGTATCTGTCAGAGTGTTTCCTTCCACATATAAACTAAACATTACTTCATCGTCATCTCATCACAGATTTCTTCAGGTTTATGAGTGCTATAGGCACTTTTGAGTCATCCATGGTTTTATTTTAATACTAGAAAGACATAATAATGACGCATCACTTTTTCTCCTAAAGACAATCAGAGTATATTTATCTAAACATTAAGTAATCTTACCAGCGGTTCTTTGCAGAACCAACCATATTTACAACTTCTGAGAGATAGTTCCATGGTGCTACTGGCAACTTTCAATGATCACTTTTTTTAATTGACTCTTTTTTGTCCCTCAATCAACAGAGTAACAAGCCTCACAGTGCGTGGAACTCAAGGCCGAAGTCTTCAAAGCCCAGCCACCTTCTCCAGACGGAGTTCGACTATGCTAAAGAGTTTCGCCCACCCAAGCCTGATCCGACCATGGCAACCAACATGGTGGAACACCTGGCTAATGCCGCCCTAGCGGACAGAGAGGTCAGTCCCAAATACATCCATTTATTTACCATGCCACATATGTGTTTACACATGTACATGGGAAATGCAATGTGGTATCCCTTTCAACCACAGAGAACCAGACTCCACAACCCTAATTGGTTATTGCGTACTGCGATACTGGCTTTCCAGTAAGTTATTTGAAACTAAAAATCATTTTATGAGAAATCTGTTATCGAATATCGTGATATTTTTATTTATTCGATTATGATATCGTCTTTTCAGCTTTCGGAAGTGGGAAACAAAATTGAACTACTTCTGTAGTAAGCCGACTGTCAGATCACAAAGGAGCCGCCTGACAGGGCGTTGTTTAAAATCTACTGCCACTCAAAGAAATCTATTCAGACGGATTAAGTGTTGGGATTGAATTGGGTATTTGATCCAACAATGTGTGGACAATGTTTACGTCTCACTGTCTATCCATGGTGGTCTGTGACTCTGGCTGGCGCACCACGTGCGAGTACATTATATCATGCATATTTAAATATTTGCAGAATATGGGCATTACCTTAAAAATGTGCTCACATTAGTCATGAATTAAATCAAAGCATGGATCGGCAGCGGCTCAATCAAAGTTGGGGGATTAGGACACTATTCTATTATGCCATACTGGGACTCTTGTCTAGTGACAAAACACATACACGTACTTTTGATAACGATTGACGTTTCTTTAAAAACAGTGTGAGTACAATCCAAGTGCAAATGGCGTGTCACAATCACATGGTTTAAACCTAGTCACGTGTCATCCTCCAAAATCCTTCACTTTAGCAAAGAGCATGTAGCATGTAACCTCAATCCTTCAAAGTCCTTCACTTTAGCAAAGAGGATTTTGGAGGGTTTGGGAAGGTTAGGGTTAAGTCCTGCAGTGCAAGAGCAAGTATGATTTTTATTCACCCCAAAAGTGGATACTGTAAAAATGACCCTGGAAAGCTTGACCTACAAAATGACCCTGGAAAGCTTGACCTACAAAATGACCCTGGAAAGCTTGACCTACAAAATGACCCTGGAAAGCTTGACCTACAAAATGACCCTGGAAAGCTTGACCTACAAAATGACCCTGGAAAGCTTGACCTACAAAATGACCCTGGAAAGCTTGACCTACAAAATGGCCGATAGCAACAGTTGTCAGGTATAGTATAAACCTTATTGGTCAATCTGTGCGCTGTTTGATTGACAGGCTGGATTGGCATATTGTGATGAATCATCACGTTTGGAATAATCTTTCAGATCATTTTATTTGTCTCCACAGTATGCGGATGCTACCAGAGACAAGTATTCTCAGGTACTATGAAGATCTATAATTTGGGAGAAAATTCTTCTGATACTTGAAACAGCACGACCCATACTTTAATGTTATGTAGGTAGTGTTTCAAACGTCATTTCACCTGGATCAAATTCCACCTCTGCTCGCAAGTCATCCTTCAGCTTTCAGCCCTTTGAAACTTTGTGTGTCTCTGTAAGTTTGGCCTTGATTGTAGGTTTAAGGGCTTGTTATTGAGTCGTGCCGTGTGCAGTGAGCTACAAATCCTTTGTAGTGCTTTAGTTTCCATGGTTACTCACGTTTTGTTGAGGTATTAGGCCCACTCTTAATAATTTCCTTATATTTCACTCATTAGTTTTATCACAATAGTTGCATTATACCCAGACCCTACTCGGCATAAAAAATTATTTCAGAAATTTATTATACATACGTTATATAAGAGAAAAATGCTGGTTACTCATTTTTCAGACATGCAGAAAATGTTACCCTCTCTTATATCACGTAAATTATAACAAATTTCTGAAATTATTGTTTGGGTACAGAGTAAGATATAATGCAACTACTGTGAAAAAAAAACTGATGAGTGAATAGGTAATTATGGCATTAAGAGTTGGCCCAAAACCTCAAAAATGTAACGTTAGTAACCATGGAATTGCTTTTTTGACCATCATCTTTTCATTTGTTGGTCGAGCGGTTTAGTGCATCGGATTTGTGTTCTGATGGCTGAGTCGTCAGAATGTGGGTTCGAATCCCAACCGCGACCGTGGTACTTGTGTCCTTGAGCAAGACACTTTACCATAAATGCTTCTCTCCACCCAGGAGTAAATGGGTACCTGTGAGGGCAGAGTTGGTTGTTGTGTTTGATTAGCCCATATGCGCTGAAATGGCAGCAATTGAGCTGTATACTCCCCAGGGAGCTGAGATGGTTTCTGGAATGAGCTATGCGCCTGATGAGCAGGGGTAATAATGTACAGCGCTTTGATACCTTGTTTAAAAGCGCTTTAAAATGCCTCCATTATTATTATTATATTATTACAGAATGTTGTGCTGGTAGGTGGCACTTACAATTATACAGCTTTCTGAGGGATTTCCCTTCCTTTATCCCTCAGCAAAATGCTAAAGAAAGTTCGCAATTTGCTAATCAAAATTAAAAATTTGCTCTACAAAAATATTTCCTCTCCTTGAAAACTTTTTCAAGATGTTTTCTGCTTCGATTCTTAACCCTAACCCCCTAGGTATTCTGGCTAGGAACCTTCCTGAATCCTCCAAAATCCATCAGTGCACTTTTGGAAACATGCCCTTATCTTCAAAATGCACCATGCATTTTTGTTGATCTTTCATATTCAGCACTTGTGGCCTGTACTTCTTTGCCAGGTAGTAATTTTGCCCCGTTTGAAGAGGTGAAAAGTACCAGTTTCTGAAAGTGCAGAATTTTTCCAAAAAAGTGACCCTTGGAGGATTTTGATGGATTTGGGATGGTTAGGGTTAATGGGAATGTACAACATTTTTCATTACCAGATTATCAAATTAACAAATTTTTATCTTAAAACTTTCATGATGTAAAATCATCTTTTATCCTAAAAATTGCTTTCATCTTAGAGAAAACAGAAATTGTTATTTTGAGTTTACAAACAATATGGTACTGTGAATATCGGCCTCAGTGATCATTTTATCATTTACTGTAGTCGAAAGGTGCTTCGAGGTCAAATAAATCGTCACAATGTAATTAAAATTAGGTCTTTACGAAATTATAATTCTTCTCAACTTCTGTCTGATCTGGCTGGTACAGATTTATCAGAAGTTTTTAATTGTAATGACGTTAATTTAGCTTGGACTAAATTTAAGTCTTTGTTCATTAAAATATTAGATAGGATTGCCCCTATTAAAGAAATTCGACTTAAGGGTAGAACTGAGCCTTGGATGAGTACCGAGATCCTAGATAATATCAGACATCGGGACAATCTTCTGTATAGATTTTTAAAAAATACTGCTGATACCGAATTGCACCGTAGTTTTTGTAAGATTAGAAATCAGGTTCAAAGGGACATTAGGCGGGCTAAAGCTGACTATTTCAGCAATAAAATTGATGAAAACAAAAATCAACCAAAAAAACTATGGCAGCAATTAAAATCTCTTGGATATTGCTACACATCCAGTGCTCAGTCCAGAGTCATTCTTAACATTGATGATGATTTATGTTTTAATTCATCAAAAGTTGCTGACCATTTCAACAGCTTTTTTACTACTGTCGCTTCTAAATTGGCTAGTCAACCCCCACTAGTACTAATAAATTTAGCACAGACTCTAGGTCTTCAAAGACTATTACATCAATAAAGGTCATCCCCAATTAGCTTTAAATTATCTTCAGTTAAAGATGATTTTGTCTTTAATGAACTGAAGACTCTTAATATTAGTAAAAGTACTGGTCCCGACAACATCCCTGCCAGATTTTTGAGGGACGGGGCCAGTGAACTGAAAAAACCAATTGCTCATATAATAAATCTTTCTATTTTGTCCAATACTATTCCTGATGATTTTAAAATTGCAAGGGTTCAGCCGTTGTTTAAAAGAGACAGTAGAACCGACGTTAACAACTATAGACCAATAAGCATCCTCTGTGTAATTTCCAAATTGCTTGAAAAGGCTGTCTATATTCAGGTTGAAGAATATCTTACAAAAAATAATATTTTGTTTAATTTCCAATCAGGGTTTAGAAAAACATTTTCCACTGACACCTGTCTTATACATCTAACTGATCATATTCGTTTCCAAATGTCTTTGGGTAATTACACAGTAATGGTTTTGATCGATCTCCTTATTGCATTTGATTCTGTTGATCATGTTATTTTATGTAAGAAACTGCAGGCCATGGGCATTGGTTCTATAGAATGGTTTAAATCGTATCTTCATAACAGACAAACAATTTGTCAATGTTAACAAAGCCCAGTCCAAATGTTTGAATCTGACATGTGGTGTCCCCCAAGGGAGCATACTGGGGCCTTTATTATTTTTGTGTTACATAAACGATATGCCCAGTAGTGTTAAGTGCAAATTACTTCTTTACGCTGATGATAGTGCTCTCTTGGTCTCTGACAAAAGATCCTGCAGCTATAGCTAACATACTTAGCACAGAATTGGAATCGTGTAGACAATGGCTCATTGACAATAAATTGTCATTACACTTGGGCAAAACTGTTTCAATTCTTTTTGGTTCTAAAAGAAAAACCAAGAAGGTCAGTGACTTTACAGTCATATGTGGGGTAAACAAATTAAATCAGCTACTTCAGTGAAATATCTAGGGGTTACACTTGACCAACATTTATCAGGTGAATTTATTGCTAATTCAATTATTAAGAAAACAGGGGATAGGTTGAAATTCCTTTATAGACAGGCTCTCTTTCTTAATACAAAATCCCGTAAAACTTTATGTTCGGCTTTGATTCAATGTCACTTTGACTATTCATGCTCCTTCTGGTTTTCTACACTCTCTGCTCATTTTAAAAACAAACTTCAAATTATGCAAAACAAAATGGTTAGGTTCATCTTGGATAAAGGCCCTAGGGCACACATTGGGCAAAAAGAACTTGACAGTTTGGGTTTTTTAAATGTTAGAGACAGGGTCACTCAACTGAAATTAAACCATGTGTTTAGAATAACTTGCAATGTAACACCTGATTATCTCCGTGACAAATTTATCAAAGTCTCTGATTGTCACCATCACAATACAAGGACCAGTAATCTAAATTTTAAGGTTCCAGTTTCATCTAGTTTAGTAAACAATACATTTTATGTTACAGCTATCAAAGAATGGAATAATTTACCTTCTAATGTAAAGAGTTCCACCAATTTGTCTACTTTTAAACGACTTGTTAAATGTCATCTCTCTACACAAGCTAAATTCAGGGAAGCATAATTTGTCCCTTCTTTGGGGTGTGGAGGGATCTTGAACTATCCTTGTCTTTCAAATTAGTAATTTGTATTTGTATTTTTTGATGTTTCGATGTAAGGACCCCAATGGAAATAAGCCTATTTTATTGGCTTTTTGGGTTATCCTTGGATAAATATGGTATGTTTTTTATTGTCTTTTTGTAATGTGTCTTGTACTTTTATCATCTTTTTATCCGAATAAATTCAAATCAAATTCAAATCAACTATCTGGAATTTTTTGACAGAAAAAAATTGTTTTGTTGTTTTCTCCAAAACATGAGCACCCATTGTGAAAAAAACATTCATAGGCTAGTTTTATGATGTATTTCTTGAAAACTAGAAAGTTGATATGAATGTACACTACCAAATACCAATGTTGTAACTTTCCTTTTAAATTCTATATATATTTCTATGGAATTTTATCAATATCAAAACGTGTAGAAAAAGAATAAACTTCACGTGTCCTTCAATGAATGTTTTTGATATTGTTGTAACAAATTGTTTCCTATTGTACTAGCCTGATCTTTTCAGTGCAAGCTACGTTGTACCGGACCGAGGCAAGCCTAAGCGTCCCATCAGTGGAAACCAAACGTTCAAGGAGAGTCTGAGAGCAAGACCAAGAAGTGCCGGTAAGGTCGAAACAAAACAAAATTCTCCGGTTTCTAGTCCTAGGTCGGCTTCAAAATCAGTGCGGTGACACGTTTTTTTGTGCGGTTAATGAACCAGACCAAATCTCCCATACACTAAGTATGGTGGCTAAGAGAGTCTGCATGAATCGGTCAAACATTTCATACTCCTATGTTAACAAGTTTCACAGGAAAAAAAATAAAAATAAAATGCCAATGCGTAGGTCTGAGGCAACACATGCAGGGACCATGTGAGGACGTTTTTTTGTTGTTTTTTTTTGGGGGGGGGGGCTCAGTGAATATTGCTAAATCTGGTTGAATCTCACATTCATCCTGTTTTGATTTTTTACAAGAGTAGATTAGACGAGAACTGAACAGATTTACCACATTAGGTCCACTGTCCACACTACTGTATCAGGCTGGTTTTTATCCCAGAATGCCCAGTGGTGTCAACCCATTCCTTTGTACAAGTCATCATACAAAGAGTGGCATGTGAAGAGACTGTATTGTATTATCTGAAGTCACTGCTGCTCTGTGCAATTTTATTACTAATTGGAATTTTGGCAGCTACGGACCGTTAGACCGTGTGATGAACATCGAAATTGTTTCAAACCGTGATACCCTCTTTTGGACCACGAAATTTTGATGTATAATTGAGGAAATAAATATAAAAATGTCTGAACACGATGTTGCTTGTCATATTAGTTGTACATTATCTCTAAAGCTATTTGAATTTGACGACAATTTCGTGATTAGAATGCTCTGAGATATACGCATTACGTCATCGTTGAGACCCGGAATCCACCAATGAAATTCCGTGTTGATCAGCTTCGTTCATATATTCCGAAAATAATGTGTGGTAAATACAAGCAAACATGGCAGCCTCCACAGAGCGTGCATCGCTTGAAATTCAGCCCAGTTTTTGCTGTATGCATTAGTCTGTGGGCTGGAGGGGTCTACCGTGCAACTCCCCCCCCCCCCCCCCCATAACAATGACTCATCATAATGTCTGCTGTATCTGTTTGTTTTTTCGATCAGTTATAACAACAACCAAAGGAGAACGCCCATTGAAATATGAAACCACACGTCCCGTGTCAGGAAAGCCGTCCAGCACTGCAAAAGCCCATGCCAAATCAGCGAAGGCTGTGTCCAATCGTATCTTTGAGATGACGGAAGGGGAGGCGTCGAACGGGCGACACTTTGAAGGGAAATACTCAGTCCTTGATGAGGATCTCTCACTGTTTGACAGGAATCACGTTGATCACGAGAATCCCCCGGTTAGAGCAAACAGGGGGCATACGCGGTATAAGGACAAGGTTACTGAGGGGCTACGACAGATGGAAAACATGGAGGAAGACTTCATAAAAACGACAAAAATGCTGCAACAGAAACTTGGAATCACTGGAGGTGGGGTTATATGAGAGTCTTCCAGGTAAAAAATATACTATTTCACTCCAGCACTTGCTAAAATGACCCACTTCTGGAAAGTTAGTCAGTGATTGTCAAAGATGGCAGTGCAGATGTTCATACTTTTTTTTCAACATGGTAATTTGCCAGATTTTAAGCTAATTTGATTGAATCCATCCTGTACATTGTATGAGCAACTGTAGCTACAAAGTGGAGGTTTTTCCCATCTCCATCTCTGTGGTTACTTTATTGTTACTTTCTTGGCTTTTACAGTCCAAAATGATTAAATCAGTATTTGTTTCTGACATACTATGGACATTGTACGTGTGGTCTGTGTTCAATGGCATTACATTACACCATGAATAACTTTACCCTGAAAATGCCCAGAAAATCTGTTTTGCCGTGAAATAACAGTTCACCGTAATTTCACTGCAATTTCATGGTGTCTCTTCCTCTCAGATAATTATTGGCAATAATGTTCACTGTGATTTCAGGGCAAATTCACGGTGCTCTCGAGAATTAATGAGCTGCCCCAAAACTGCCACAAGGAGTTCATGGTGTTTTCACGGCGAAGGAATCCCAAGAGTATTTCATGGCATTTCCACGGTGTTGTGTCATCATGAAATTGCCGTGAACTATTTATTTCATGGTAAAACAGATTTTCAGGGCATTTTCAGGGTAAAGTTATTCATAGTGTTATACCGTCATCGAATTGAACTGTCTGTTACAGATTGTGCGGTAGGTTACTGTTGACAATATCAGATTGTTTTCAGAAACATCCACTTAAGAAATGGTAAATAATAACAATACCCCTATACATGTATATTGCGCAGGCATCCACCATTAACCCTCCTACAATCAGTGCAATTTTTAAAACAATCCATTCAGGCCACTCCAAGCCATTAGCTGTTGCCAGTGGCCTCCTATGGGTAACCCTTCTGTGCACTGTCACACCACTAAGATTGCAGGGTAAGGTGGTCTCCCATTGATACATTGCAGGCCATACTAATATGTTCAAACATTTACAGTGGCCTTGGGTAGCACACAGTTGATTTTGTAAGATTACTTGGAAAGGACAGCAGGCTTGTATGTACTAAAGGTTGGTGAAGAACATGTGTAGGAGGGTTAATGATGCTAATGGCGCGTTATAACCTCTTGTGCCAACTTCATAGACATGGGGCAAACAATATCGGACCCAGTGAAAACCTCAGAATTTGTTAAAGGGGCTGAAAGGATGGAAAGTCAGGAGATTGTAGAATTTTGATGAGGTAAAAAGCAGGCATTGCAGAAAAGTGTCATTTTTTAAACATAGTTGTGGAACCACTCTCCTGAGTGGGTTTGCCATAAGCCTTGGTACTCGTGAATTTTATTCCACCAGTTCCTTTCAGAGATTATTTTCAAATTGAATCACCACAATGTTGATCAAATGAACAGGGGGTGGGGGGGAGGATGGGTAGGTGGGTTGACTAAGATAGAAAACATACAGAAAAGCTTTAGAAGAATAACAAAACTTCTACAACAGAAACTTTGAATCACCTGAGGTGATGTTAGATAACAGTATGCATCAAAATCAGCCATCATCCTTCAAAGACAAGGTACAATGACATTAGTAATTTGAGTAAAATTGCATCTACGAGTATGTTGTTTTAAATCAGGATGAACATAAAGCAACCAAACTGTGCCTACCATGTTGTAGATAAATTGTTTAAAACAAAATAATAATTTTATTATCTTTACAAACATTGTACACATTTTTAATAATATCTATTTGAAATATCTTACATTTCAGATTGAAATGAGTAAAGTTCTTTGGAACAGAGTCTGTCCATTATTTCCTTTCTTTCTCCATACATATATCTAATTTTTATTTGTAAACTGTATAAAATATGAAGTTATCAGTAACAGGGATAAACATTTTAATCACCAAATTCTCTACAAACTAATTGGTGTCATATAATTATTTTATTATAGAACATCTTTTGAAAATGGCAAGTAGGCTTGGGCGATATCGATTTTTTTCATCCACGATATATCGTCAAACATATTTCGCGATATTCGATAATATCGCGATTATTTTTGTTTTTCACGCATGAGTGCTTTAGAGCCGGTAATGACAGGGATGTACCCATCTACAAGCGTCACAATAAATTGCCAGTGCTTACCTGAGAGACACGTGCAATTGCGCCGTTCACGAGTGCAACATATGGGGCGGGTTTTCGCTACCCTAACCAGAAACAAAACGGCACAGCTACGCGAAAATACCAACCTAACCAGAAAATTGTTTTCAGTGTTTCTCAAAATAGAACTTACTCGTGAGTGCTAGTAACTTGAAAGATATACAGGTATACGAACAATCATTTAATCATGTTTTAACACTTTTTACAATCCGCCATCTTGAAACTAAGCGCCGTAACCGATCACAAAGTTCGGTTTATGTTACGTTTGGTCAGAACAATGACGTCATCACAGCACAACCGAACTTGCGAAAACGTTTAGCCAATGACCAAAGCCCAAACATGTTTCTGCTTACAGTCGCAAAAATGCACCATCGCTATTGGCAAATTGTTTGCATAATAATTATGTGGGACGGTTACTGCGTCGTGCGTCCCAATCAAATCATCAGCCCGAGTTCAAGTGATTCGCGTTCCATGTGACTGGGTCATAGTATAAACACGTGACTAGGTTTATTCCTGCATATAGTACCGTGGAGAATAAAACCATGTGAACGTCATTTGCACTTCAGAAAATGTGGATTTTAGTCACACTATTTTAAATGAACGTCACATGGTTTATCAAGAGTACGTATATGTGTTTTGTCTAGACAAGAGTCCCAGTATGGTATAATAGAATAGTGTCCTAATCCCTCAACTTTGATCGAGCCACTGCCTATTCATGCTTTGATTTAATTCATGACTTGTGTAGATTTTTAAGGTAACGCCCATATTCTGCATATGTATGATATAATATACTCGCCTGTGGTGCGCCAGTCAGAGTCACAGACCACCATGGATAGAGAGTGATACGTAAACATTGTCTACACATTGTTGGATCAAATACCTCACTTAATCCCCAGAGGTCGAAAAGTGGACATCTGCTTTTCAGCTTTCTAAATAATGAAAAAGCAGATTGAACGTTGTTGGCTAGTGCATTTTCTACTTTTCTGCTTTTCTTCCACCTAAAAAGTAGATTGAACATTTTGGTAACATCCATTTTTCTACTTTTCTGCTTTTTAGTTTCAAGACAAGCAGATTTTACTTGTTCACCTACACTGGCGGTCAAAAAGTGGACACCTGCTTTTCTGATTTTCTACAACCAGAAAATTAGACTGAACGTTTTCGACAAATCCATTTTTCTAATTTTCTACTAGGTGAAAAGCAGATTAGACGTTTTGTCACACAGTGGCCTAAAAGTGGACATCTACTTTTCTGGTTTCCCACAACCCGAAAAGTAGATCGAACGTTTTGGACGAATCCATTTTTCTGCTGCTTCCTGAAAAGCGGATCGAACGTTTTCTCAACAGTGGCCTAAAAGTGGACAAGTCTGCTTTGCGCTTGAAGAAAAGCAGATTGAATGATTTGATAAATCTACTCCCCTATCCACAAAATAATGGCCTAATCCTACCGTCACAATACATGTCTGACGTAGGCGCCAGGTAGGCGCCTTCCGTTTGATCTGTGATGTACCGCCCCCTGCTTTTCAGCGACAGTTATCACATGCATCGTTTTGGTATAAATCTACTCCCCTATCCACAAAATAATGGACTAATCCTACCGTCACAATACATGTCTGACGTAGGCGCTAGGTACACATGTAGGCGCCTTCCGTTTGATCTGTGATGTACCGCCCCCTGCTTTTCAGCGACAGTTATCACATGCATCGTTTTGGTATAAATCTACTCCGTTATCCACAAAATAATGGCCTAATCCTACCGTCACAATACATGTCTGACGTAGGCGCCAGGTAGGAGCCTTCCGTTTGATCTGTGATGTACCGCCCCCTGCTTTTCAGGGACAGTTATCACATGCATCGTTTTGGTGCATTGGTAGGATTCGTCCATTATTTTGTGGATTAGGGATTAGATTTTTCAAATCATTCAATCTGCTTTTCTGTAAGCGCAAAATAGACTTGTCCACTTTAGGCCACTGTTGAGAAAACGTTCGATCCGCTTTTCGGGAAGCAGGAAAGCAGAAAAATGGATTCGTCCAAAACGTTCTATCTACTTTTCGTGTTGTGGGAAACCAGAAAAGTAGATGTCCACTTTTAGGCCACTGTGTGACAAAACGTCTAATCTGCTTTTCACCTAGTAGAAAAGTAGAAAAATTGATTTGTCCAAAACGTTCGATCTACTTTTCGGGTTGTAGGAAACCAGAAAAGCAGATGTCCACTTTTTGACCGCCAGTGTAGGTGAACAAGTAAAATCTGCTTTTCTTGAAACTGAAAAGTAAAAAAGTAGAAAAATGGATGTTACCAAAATGTTCAATCTACTTTTTAGGTGGAAGAAAAGCAGAAAAGTAGAAAAATGCACTAACCAACAACGTTCAATCTGCTTTGTCATTATGTAGAAAGCTGAAAAGCAGATGTCCACTTTTCGACCTCCATACCTCCAACACTTAATTAGTCTGAATAGATTTTTTTGAGTGGCGGTGGATTATTAAACAACACCCTGTCTATCAGGCGGCTCCTTTGTGATCTGACAGTCGGTTTACTACAGAAGTATTTCGATTTTGTTTCTCACGAAAGCAGAAAAGACTTCCCAAAGTTTTTTTCTATGGAATTTCCGACCCAACTGACAATTGGGGATTTTGTTTAATCGCGATATATTTTTTTCTTCACGATAATTTTTTTTCATCGCGATATATTTTTTTCATCGCGATCTGCCGATATCTCGATGATTTAAAAAGTTCTCGATATCATAATCGAGTAAAAAAAATATCGCGATATTCGATATTATCGTGTCATCGCCCAAGCCTAATGGCAAGTTCAGAAAAAAGTATTACATAATACTGAGACGCAATAGAAACTTACCACTTGTTTTGGAATAGCATAAAATTGTAATGGTTCAAAATAAGACATCACGTGCTGCTAATTAAAATCATCACATACCCCTTAAGCAATCGCTGATGGTCAAACCAGGTGTTACGCACCTGGGCCATGAAGAGAACGACTCAAAGGTCACGTGACCATGTGTGACCGATTTGTCTGTAGGGGGTACACTGACTTGCCAAAATAAGTGCACATATTACATTTGTGCATTGTGATTACTGATAATTTAAGGTCGAAAAAGTGGTAAGTTTCTATAGCGTCTCAGTATATGTTAATTTATAACCATATGGAGAACAAATTTTGCTTGGTATGCCTTTTAGGGAGCAAAACAAATGTGTACTTTTCAACTTCCAGATTTTTTGGGATGCATGTATATTCTGATGAGGGAAGCCTTATTTGATCGTAATAGTTTTTCGAAACATTGTCATTTTTTTCCTTAGTAAAAAGGCTGTAAATGTATTTAGCCTATATGCAACTAACAATACATTATAAATTGCAAAATTTAAAATAACAAAAATTATGCTGATATATTATGTGTTGACATCACTTCTCTTTTCTGCCGCTGTTCAATAGAGGGCGCTGCTGGAGTGTCATGTGTCACACTCATTTTTCATTCAGTAACACATCCAAAATCACTGTAATTTAATTGTTTGCACATAAGTTTGCATTATAAAAAAATATATATATATAAAACATGTTAACAAATGTTACGTTAAATTTATTTATAAATATGTAAACGCTGTATACTGCAAGAAAATAAATTGCTGATAATGTGTTTGTGTAATAAATACACGGACCATATGTTTGTTCCATCCCGTACATGTCTAATAATAATAAGTTCGTACATAGCGCATTTCACATAATGTCCCAATGCGCTTGACGTATTATCTCTGATATAAAAAGCAGTCACCCAGGCCAACGTGTTTATATACATCTTTGACTATATTTTAAATTACAATCATTCCTACATATTGCTGACTTCAAAATACATTGGCTGAACATTGGTTGAAAATAGGTGCACAGCATATGAAAATAGGTGCACAGCATAATTATGTAGAATTCATTAGTCAAGAGAAGCATTGTTTTATAGTAATGTAAATAAATTTATTGTGGTTCCGTCATAAATTAAAGGGACAGTATCCTCATGATAAGAGCAGACTTTCGACAGGGCATGGAATTGGCTGGATATGATCATATCACAGTAGTTAATGCATAAATATCATTATTATGCATCAACATTGTGGTTCCGTCATAAATTAAAGGGATAATATCGTCATGATCAGAGCAGACTTTCGACAGGGTATGGAATCGGTGCGATAAGATCATATTTACCGTGGTTGATGCATAAATATTATTATGCAGCCACTGGCTCATTATTTATGCATCAGCCATGATAATAAATTATGATCTGATCACGCTCTTTTATCTAGACCATTACACGCTCGCGGGGTATTATTTTCAGTCACTGTCGGGTTCATCTTAAACTATAGCACACCGACTCCATACCCTGTCGAAAGTGTACTCCGATCGTGACGATACTGCCCCTTTAATTTTGACACAGCCACAAAACGAGCTTCCTAACGAACAACTATCTTGGGAAATGTCCCACTTTAAAGTATTTGTGTTTTCAATGTAATCAATGTTTGTATGAAAATAACAATATTCGGTTGAGCCGAGCAACACACGGGCGATACATCTTTAATGTGGATTCTCCATCACCCAATCGATCAACCGGAACTGTCAAATACATACAGTACTTGTATAATATACCAATTTCTGGCCTACCTGATTTTGTCACGCAGCCAGACGCTATGCGCAACCTTGCACGCTTCACTGATATGATAATCTCGTCAGAGCGAATATCTAGTGTGATCTGTGCGTCTTGCTCGGCAATTATAGGCGACCGCTCGTTGCACACGCCATGGCGGCCTCTTCATCAGGGATGATGTCCGCTTCTATATGTCTCTTACTGCCTCTTCTTTGGACGGCAGTCGTATCGGCCGGACTGTTAGAGTCCACCTGCCAGGGATCAGGGCACGTGGCATCGGTACACGGTTTCTCCCTCCAGCCGCTGGACGAAAACGGTGCCCCACCGGTCCCGCTCTCTGACTACGCCGGTAAGGTACTACTCCTGATCAACGTAGCCACTTTTTGAGGGTACACTGACAACCAGTACCCACAACTAAATGCACTTAGTAACAAATATAGGGACAAACTACAGATCCTAGCCACGCCATGTAACCAGTTCGGCCTGCAGGAACCGGGAAAGAACAGCGAGATTTTGAACGGGTTGAGGTACGTCCGGCCTGGGAAGGGATTCGTGCCCGCATTTCCAGTGTTCGCCAAGATCGATGTAAACGGTGCCGCAGAGCATCCTCTCTACTCGCACCTAAAGGTAAAGATAATTCCCAAAATTTAACTCGATCCTCGCCCCATTTTTCTCTCTCTTTGCGATCAATCGACAAATACTGTTGGCTTTCAACTTAAGTTAAAGGGCTTCAGGATTCAGTTGGCCTACGGGGTTGTATAGGGGCTCAAAATTCTTGGTAACATATGGTACAATTATAACCTAGTACTACAAACCACATTCTGTGTGTTAAAATATAACTATTCCTTGAAAACTACAGAGAGTTTAAAATAATGAACGTACGTTTACAAAATAATACCATTGTTGTACGTTTCCTTTATAAAGACATCAAAACGGACGACTTATAGTGCACTTTTCCCAATTAACAAGAAAATGAGCATTTTTCAAATTTTGTTCTCCTTAACGACAAACGGAACAAAATAAACTAACACTTCCACAATTTGGTTTCTGTACATGTAGGCCTAGGCCTATATCTTGGTTGCTTCGTATGGCCGCTTCCATTAGTTGATCCAGGGGTTGGCAAAGTGAGGCATGCGCCGCCCCCCCCCCACTTGTATCGCCGTGCATGTAAATTTACCATACGTTGTCAATGTGCCTCTCCCCTTTTTACCGCCAAGACCCTGGATCTACCTCTGGATGTTTTCAATATTTACATACAGTTTACCAAAATTGCTACAGATATATCGCCCGTGTTTGGATGATAATAATAATAATAATAATAATAATAATAATAATAATAATAATAATAATAATAATAATAATAATAATAATAATAATAATAATAATAATAATAATAATAATAATAATAATAATAATAATAATAATAATAATAATAATAATAATAATAATAATAATAATAATAATAATAATAATAATAATAATAATAATAATAATAATAATAATAATAATAATAATAATAATAATAATAATAATAATAATAATAATAATAATAATAATAATAATAATAATAATAATAATAATAATAATAATAATAATAATAATAATAATAATAATAATAATAATAATAATAATAATAATAATAATAATAATAATAATAATAATGACGACTTATATAGTGCACGTATCCACCAAACTGGTGCTCAAGGCGCATTATATTATTACCCCTGCTCATCAGGCACATAAAGCATTCCTGAAACCATCTCAGCTCCCTGGGGAGTATACAGCTCAATTGCTGCCATTTCAGCGCATATGGGCTAGTCAAACACAACAGCCAACTCTGCCCTCACAGGTACCCATTTACCCCTGGGTGGAGAGACGTAATTATGGCAAAGTGTCTTGCTCAAGGACACAAGTACCCCGATCGCGGTTGGGATTCGAACCCACATTCTGACGACTCAGCCATCAGAACACAAATCCGATGCACTAAACCGCTCGACCATGGCACTACATACGAACCACAAATAGAATTTATAAAGCGAACGATTATGAAAGATAACATCGTTGTTAAACGAAAACAACTTAAATTATGAAATTTGGATGTCGGAAACTGTAAAAACGATATTTCAAACGCGCTTGATTGTGATTGACAGCCCCGCTGGCCAGTCGCCCTCAACCCATTACACAATAAATTGTGTGGTCATGCGCAAGCTGAGGAATAAAACGGTGTTTTTTGGTTCAATGTCTCGAATGAAAGCTTAACTTTCTTAACCCCAGAAAAATAGCACTTCAACATTTAAGTCTATTTTTACCAAATCGGCCCAAACACTGACTGGCGACATTATATTTAACGATCTGCTAATAAAACACAAACGAGGACGAAACCATATGGAACGACATTATTAAAGGGATAGTATATTCACAATCAGAGCAGACTTTGGACACGGTGTTTCTAGTTTTAAATTAACTCGGTGACTGAAAGATAAGATCAGTGTTACCAGTTGATGCATAAATATAATTAATATGCAGCCACTGGCTCATTATTTACGAAAGATCAACTTGGTGGTATATCTAACAGCTTGAGAAATAATTCCGTCAGACGTACAGTAATTTTAGAAAAAACGTATGACTTCAGCAATCGTTTGAATGCGTTTTCACTAATTTCTTGTTAATGACATAATGCAATGATCTTACCGATGGTTTCTATACATCCATCTTGATTCTTAGAATAAGTATGGATGTATTTACATACATTTTACCAATGGTGTACAGGTCATGTAAAGGGAAGGTACAGCATTGGTAATGTCGGCAAAAATGCTTCTAAGAGGATGCTTATATACTCTCTTTGAATCAAGATACACATTAAAAACAAGAACAAGAACAAGAACAAGAACAAGAACAAGAACAAGAACAAGAACAAGAATAACAATAACTGTTCTGCCTATTACTTTGTTTCATTCACGACAAAATAGTTAAAATGCAATCAGATTGTGTATATTCTTTTATATGCGGAATTTAGGACAGAGTGTTATTTTCCTCAATTCGAACAGGAATTTGTTTTCTTTCAAATTACGGCACCTCGAATTAAATGAGTACAATATCATTACATTTATGGTAATTTGTTTGATTACTAATCCTGTACAATACCTTTAAGTACAATTATAATAACACGCCCAGCCGATGGTTATTGTAGTTCAATCAGTGGGCAAACACAGACATTGGGCCGAATAAATAAAAAGTAGCATTTGCTTTTTCTAGGCTTTTTCTTGAATATTTATAAATAAAACTAAGTAATTGCTCATAAGCAAAAGCTTCTGCTTATAAGCAGAAGCACAAGCTCGTTTCTTGTAAGCAAATGCTTTACAAATTAGCAAATGCTTGAAAACATATAAATAAAACCTATCTTTTACTTGTAACCAGAAGCATTTGCTCGTAGTTTTGCAAGCTCCTCCATACCAGCTTGATCTTTTACTCACGCCTTCATGCTTAACTGTGAGCACCATGTTCATGCATGTAAGAGAAGGTCCTAAGGTGTATAAGAACAGGATTAATCGTGCTGAGACATCTCCTGGCACCTATCGAAAATTGTTTCGATTTGATAAGGAAAATGTTGAGTGGCTTGCACAAACATTTCTGCCCGAAAGGCATGAGACACATGGTGGAAGCTTGTCACCAGTGGAGCGCATGGAGACAACTTTGCGTTATTTAGCAGATCCAGGCTACCAGACCTCAGTAGCAGAGGTGATGGGGATAACCCAGCCCACTGTAAGTACATACGTTGCAAGTACTTTGGACCGCATATCTGCCCAACGCCCAACATGGATAAAATTTCCTGTGTCTAATGCTGATCTGACGGACCCAAAGCAATGGTGGGCTGATAAGCTCGGTTTTCCCTTTACGCTTGGGGCCATCGACTGCACTCATGTACGTATTGATAAGCCAAGTGGACAGTTCGGGGATGAATTCATAAATCGCAAGAACTTTCCTTCATTCAATCCTTCGGAATGAATGCCGCTATTGTTGTTGACCTAAGCATTTGCTAGGCAAGATAAAGAAAAAGCTATTAGTCAAAGCAAATTATTATTTATACGTTTTTAAGCAATTGCTTTTGCTTTTGCTTCTGCTTGGTAAGCAATTGCTTTTTCTAGGTGCTTCTTCTTGTAAGCAAATGCTACTTTTTATTTATTCGGCCCATTGGGCCGAATTAATAAAAGTTAGCAATTGCTTCCTAGCAAAAGTTGTAAGCAATAGCAAATGGTTATCAAGTAAAAGCTCTAGGTCAAGCAATTGCTGAAAAATGTATAAAATAACCTTCTTCTTTGACTAGCACCTGTTGCTTGGCTGGGTTAGCAATTGCTTATGGGTATAACAATGATGGGAGGTCAGTTCCGGTTAGCCTAGTGGTTGTATGAGGCATGTGTTAGTAGTCTGCGAATACATCAGCAACATGGATGCTGCCGAAGATTTGGGGAGTGGTACAAATAGTGAGCAATCTTTGAACAAACTGTTCGTTAGTATAATCAAAGAGTACCCTGTTCTAATCGAGAAAAGTCAGTTGCCGGGGGCAAAAGACATGAAGGCAAATGCACTTAAAAAAGCAAAAATGTCAATTGCTACCAACACTGGTAAAGCCATGGATGAGAAGCAAATTTTGAAAAAGATAGGAAACATGAAATGTCAAGTGAAGAAGAATACAGATGGAATGCAAACAGGAAATAGGAAGATTGTTTTGGTTCCATGGGAACAAGATCTGTGCAACATCTTCAAAGGGGATGAAAACCCGACTATTACGAAGATGCCATGCGCCATTTCTGCTGGTTTCAAACCAAGTACTTCGACTGCTGCTAGCCACTCCAAATTTTGAAAATTGAACCGAAATAATTTCCGGTATCTGGTAGTATTGACTTCATCACGATTTAGTATTTCATTGTACACCTTTTTATGTTGCCTTACATGCATAAACTCGGCCATGATGGCAGGAGTAATGCAACATGCAAGTGTTAGCAAATGCGTAAGCTCCTCATTGAGGATCTTGTAAAAATACTAGCAAGTGCTACAAGTCATTAGTAAAAGGTCTGGTTTATTTATATGCTTCCAAGCAAGTGCTAGTCTCTCTAGTAATTGCTTAAAAAAACACAGCAATTGCTTTTTGCTAACTACTGGAAGCAATTACTTGCAAGTAATTGCTCACTTTTATTCATGAAGATTTAAGAAAATGACTAGTAAAAGCAATTGCTACTTTTTATTAATTCGGCCCATTATAAATTAGTTCTGGCAGCGCCGACTCATTATATACTGAACAGCAAAAGAAACGCAAGTCCGAGGACAGCAAAAGAAACGCAAGTCCGAGGTCTTGTCAAGTTTTCAAACAGAAGACAAACCATTTTGATTCTAATCACTCATTTAATGAAACATGCTTTCAATTTGTGAGCTGAAAGTGACTGTTGAATGTGAAAATCTTGCGTTTCTTTTGCTGTTCAGTATATATTTCCGCATGGAGGCAAATGGACAAACTGTGCTCTTTAAAAGGAAAATTTAAACACCCCCCAAAAATAAATAAATAAATAAAAATGAACGAATGAATGAATAAAATAACATAAATAATAAATAATATAATAAAGTTGATGATTGTATCGATATTCCCTGATAATAATTTTGTTTGAGGTTCTGTCACTTTTAATAAAATTTAAATAATTTCCAATTCAAATTTTCAAAAATTCCACTTTTAATAAAGAATAAATACGACACATCTAAAAAATTGTTTAAATTAAATTCTTGCTAACGATACAGCAGATGATAAGTTGATACTGTCACAGATTGGTTGTTTAATGTAAATCAAAGAGAGTAAGTAAACTACACAGATATGTTAACTTTATCAATGCTGGACCAACAGCCAAAAGCACAAAGAAATATTGAACGTGTGGGGGGGGGGGAGGGGGCGGATCCCATTTTGTTGAAACTGTTCAGAAGTAGCCTATGTATATTTGCTTGGATATGTATACATTTCGTAGGCCCTTAAATTGTGTGTTTTCTCCCCAACAGAGCGTCTGCCCACACGTCAAACTTGAGATTGGCGACAAATCCAGGCTTTACTGGTCTAATATCAGAGTGGGCGACATCACCTGGAACTTCGAGAAGTTTCTCGTGGACGCTGAGGGCGTCCCATACAAGCGCTACGACCCCAGCGTTGACCCGGAAGAACTCCTGCCGGCAATTGAGGCTTTGATCGCGAAGGAGGAAGAGAGAAACCGGATTCACCGGAGAGTGTGGCAGTATCTTAACCCTGATGATTAGTAGACAACAATTAATTTATTCACTCTACCTTTCTGTTAAACTTGCATGTATGTTTAATTGTTTTCATTGAATTTAAATTCAACTCTTTTGGAAAGAGTGCACTTTAAGGTTTTTCTTCTCTTAATTATTATTATTCAAACTAATGTTGAGTATAATGGGAAGGATACCATCTGGACTGAACAAGATAACATCTGGACTGAACCACTGCACGTATAGTGTAGCAGTGGCGTTGCACTGTATACTAACTATTAACTTGAGGTTCAAAACATGGATGCACGTAATCACCATAGACATCTAAAATGCGGACACTTATACTGGAATAAGCCGCAAGTTCACCAATCACAGCTAGAGTTGACAAGGACAACTGGCTGTTATTGGTCAGCTGACCGATATGACGTATCCGCGTTTTATATGTCGATGATTCTTGCCCAGCTAAAATGGGGTGTTAAAATAAAATCATGTTGGTGTTACCTTTATTCTTCCACAGTGTTCATAGCTGCCCCAATATGAACAATACTGGTGTAGTTTTGAATAAACATTGAGTTATGATATTAATTAGAAAGTCTTAGCAAAGCCGTCACAATCAATCCGCGATTTCCACGAAATATTGCCGAGTTACAGCCAATGACGAGCCGATCCTCAACCGTCAGTTCCCGGCGGCAGATCGGACTCCGAAGACCACTCGGTGACAGTGCTCGTGTGCATTCGTGCATTCGATCCGGGTGGCTGTGCGAAGGCACGGTGTTTGGAAATCATGTGAATTGATTGAACGTGCTCTAAAGAAAGATGTCTCACCCGTCCCCCTGCTATTTTACCGGCAAAATCAAGTAGTTTTATTTTCTAATCGGAACATTGCTATTTTACTTTTAAAATTTTGATCACCTTTATTATCTAATGATCACAATTCACATTATTTTCCCCGTATGTTACTGTCTAGTTTACAATTGTACTTTATAAACGTAGCTGCGTTATTCTACTAGAAGAAAAGCACGTTCGAATGTTGTTCAGTATAGCTATATTAACATGGGCAGATAATTTATGGGAATGGTGTTTCATGAAAGGTAGTTTCATTTAATATTTTGATCAACAGCTTGCGCGTGCGCGCTGTGGTATTTACGAAGTATTCCATGACGATAGCATTAGATTAAAAAACAAACTTGCTGGTAGAATGTCTCAAGTCACGTGCTACCATTAAAACAGCAGTGAAGATCTAGCATATTGTATTTATTTTGTCTGTATTGATTTAGGGATAATAATCTGAATGTACGTGGTATGTGGGCAGATAAAATAATCGATACGGTTGACTTTTTGGTTAATTAATAGCCAATGGATTTATGTTAAATGAAAAGTTCAACATTGGTTATTACCAGATTATCAAATTAATGAATTATTATCTAAAACGTTTATGTTATGTTAAGTTGGTAAACGTATATCAATCATAGGTTGGTGAAATATTCATAGGTTGGTGAAATATTTGCGTCGGGAGATAAACAATTGATTAAATTTTGCCATACACCGACGTGTGTATAGCACTGTATGCTCAGTGCTTTCCGAGTGTCTGTGAAAAAACCACACAGGCGACTCGGGCGGGATTCGAACCCACGACCTCCTGCTTACTAGTGCAGACGTCTTAACCTCTCAACCACCGAGCTTGCCTGATGACAATTGGCCGGCTAGAATCCCATATAGCAGCGGGTTCCGCGATATATATAGGTTGGTGAAATATTTGCGTTGTATATCAATCATCCTGAGTGCTTTCATTTTTAGAGAAAACATGAATTGGTCGGACGACAACATTTTGTAAAAACAGAAACAACATGTTCTTGTTGATTGTGAGGAAACTTTCATGATCATACATTAGACATATGTTGCATATTAAAGGGGCAGTATCGTCACGATCAGAGCAGTTTTTAACAGGGCATGGAATCGGTGTCCTAGTATAAGAAGAACACAGTAACTTAAATTTACTGGCTCATTTATGCAGCAGCAGTCACTGAGTTAATCTCCGATTCCATGCCCTGTTGATCGTGACGATATTGTCCCTTTAACCATACATTTTAGATTCTTATATATACTACTCAAAACAATTTAGGGAACACCGGAATAATCTCAGTTAAAGCAACATCATTTATTTCAGATAAACACAATGTTTCACAGAATTGATGAGAAACAACTGCACAATGAAACAGATGATAAAGGGTGCATGTAGTGATTACACATTTCATGACATGACTACTGAAAGAGAGAGGGGGTTGCAAATGAAAAGCCCGGTTCATGGAACATTTCACTAACGGGTGTGACCACCTGATGTTAAAAATCCGGTGTTCCCTAAATTGTTTTGAGTAGTATAATAGCAAATTTCGCAAAAATAATATGTACAAGGCAAAATATATTTTTTTAGGGGGAGGGCTGGGAACATTGCCATTGGCGTCCCCTCCACCATAAATATTAAGGGACATGTTCCCTCCCCGGGATCGCCACCCATGACGTCACTGGATCATGTTAGTATTTGACAGATTTTTAAAACCTATTTAAAAGTTAGAATATACGAAAGCCCATTAGTGCCATCGCTATTTTATTTTCGAGAGCAGTTATTTTTATTTTCAAGAGCAGCTATTTTTATTTTCGAGAGCAGCTATTTTTATTTTCGGGATTTTTACGAAACAAAGGTTTGGTCGCAGGCCTTGCCTTGTTTTATGTACAACAACGATTACAGGCCTGATAGCGGAATGGCCCCGTTTCACAAAGGCCATAGGACGCGCAGTCTATTTTTTAGTAACTTTCGGTTTTACCGCTATTTATATTTTCCAGAGCAGCTATTTATATTTTCCAGAGCAGTTATTTTTATTTTCAAGAGCAGCTATTTATATTTTCAAGAGCAGCTATTTTTATTTTCAAGAGCAGCTATTTATATTTTCCAGAGCGGCTATTTATATTTTCCAGAGCAGTTATTCTTCAAGCCAGAGGATCTGTCTTGAATATCCGTCGATACATCCGTTAATACAAACCCCGTAAGGCTTTAGTTTGTCATAAGAGTCCAAGTGCCACGCAAAGTTTGGGCCTCTTCCGTTGTATATCCTTCTCAGTAGACGCCGCCGCCTTCTTTGCTCGACTCCCTCTGGGTCTAGTAATCCCAGAAGATGGCGCACTGTTTCTCGGCTTACCAGAATTCCATTCTGAAGGCATCTCAGGTGCATCCACTGGTAACCACAAAGTTGCCCTGAGCTACTCAACTGCCCTTCTATAAAACATGCAACATCAACGATGTCTGTTTTCGGTGTTTTCGGCGATAAAGGCAAAGTTCTCGCAATTTACGGTTTAGGTTACGCTTGCTGATAAAGATATTATGATTAGAAGCAAGTGAAGCAATTATTTCGTCATAATTAAGTCCTGAACTAAAGTAACGTCTGATCAAATGCAGATTCCGTGCGTCCGAAGCCGCCGTAGCCATGGATGATGATGGCTTCCGGAAATCGAACAGCTGCTTCAAAAAAGACAAAAATAAAGCTGCTAGAAAATAAAAATAGCTGCTCTCGAAAATAAAAATAGCTGCTCTCGAAAATAAAAATAACTGCTCTTGAAAATAAAAATAGCTGCTCTTGAAAATAAAAATAACTGCTCTCGAAAATAAAATAGCGATGGCACTAATGGGCTTTCGTAAGAATTACGCAATAATAAACCACCTTTATGGGCACGTAACTGATATGCAAGCATGTAAACCACTATGCTACCGAGCACCTCAATAGCTTGGGAAGTTTTATTTTAGAATTACCTTCCCAGCTAACATGCATACGTCGGCCCAACGTTGGCCAACATAAAAATTTACTGTTGGCCCAACATTGGCAATGGACGTCGTCTTGACGTTAGTTTTTCCATCGGGCCAACGTTGGGAAAATGTTGGGCCAATGTCCCCACAACGTCGGGACATGTTGGGCTAACGTCAACATGCCCAACGTTTGTACAACGTCTTGGTCATACGTTGGGCCAAAGTAATATTTTATGATCGGCGCAGCGTCGGTAGTTGACGTCGCCTCGACGTTAGTTTTTCCATCAGGACAACGTCAAAGACGTTGGACCAACGTTGGGCCAATGTCCCCACAACGTCAGGACATGTTGGGCCAACGTCAGCATGCCAAACGTTTGTATAACGTGTTGATCGTACGTTGGCGTAGTTGATGTTGCTTTTGACGTGATGACCAATTGTGAGCATATTTTAGGGACGGAGGGTTAACTAGTCAGAACAAGACAGTTGTTAAACTGCCTCTGCCCCTATAAGCAATTATGATTAAGTGTCTTGCACAAGGACACAAGTGTCATGACCGGGATTTGAAGCCACATTCTGCTGCTAACGCCAGAACTTGAGTCCAGTAAGCTAGATCGCTCGGCCACGACACCATCCCTATCTCCATTAACATTTTGAAAGAAGCTGCATGTTCTATGGGTTTTTGTTTTGTAGCCAATCAACATTCATGTTACACGGGTAATAACCCTGCAACGGAAATTTTAATTAGCTACAAAACAAACCAAAATAGAACATCTTTTAAAAACATTTAATGTTTAATGGAGATATGCGCCGACGGGATGTTACGTCGCCCACACTATAATTACGTCGTACCAAAGCTGGAAATCGGCTTCGTATAATGCACAATTTACCAACATCGGCACATCTTATGATGCGCCGTAGTTAGGTTGTACACATTGTAACTATACGTTCTGGCAACGTTGAAAATAGACCCATTTTACTGCACAACATTAAGCAACGTCGGCAAAACCATGATGCGCGGACGTTACGTTGCCCACATTATAAGTACGTGGTGCCAACGTTGGAAATCGACCTCGTATACTGCATAACCTTTCCCAACGTCGGCGCAACCATGATGCGCCGACGTTATGTTGCCCATTTTAAACTTCCGTTGTGCCAACGTTGGAAATCGACTTCATATACTCGACAAAAAATTTGCCTAAGTCGGCACAACCATGATGCGCCAACGTTACGTTGCCCACATTATAATTACGTGGTGCCAACGTTGGAAATGGACCTCGTATACTGCATAACCTTTCCGAACGTCCGCACAACCATGATGCGCCGACGTTACGTTGCCCACATTATAAGTATGTGGTGCCAACGTTGGAAATCGACCTCGTGTACTGCATAACCTTTCCCAACGTCGGCACAACCATGATGCGCCGACATTACGTTGCCCACATTATAAGTACGTGGTGCCAACGTTGGAAATCGACCTCGTATACTGCATAACCTTTCCCAACGTCGGCACAACCATGATGCGCCGACGTTAGGTTGTCCAATTATAACTACGTTGTGCCAACATTGAAAATAGACCTATTATACTGCACAACATTTTCCAACGTTAGTGCAACGTTTGTAAATTTACCCCCAACCTTCACGACGTTCATCTAACGTCCGTACAACGTCCATATTTTGACGCCGACTTATCCGACGTTCACCAACGTGGGCCCAACGTATGCATGTTAGCTGGGTTGTTTATACACCAGCTTAAGAGAAGGTACGTCAGGTGTCAACCATCGTGACAAATTGTTTTGTTATTTAAGAGAAAACAAGAATAATTCTTGTTCAGTTTAGTAAAAGTTGCAAATAATTTAGTTAAGGACATCCATAAGTATTCCCTCAACTGACAGTCGTTCACAATGTTAACCATCTTTAATTTGAAGCGAGCGCTCTGAAGTTAAAATCCCACTCAAGACAGTAAGGCAAAAAAAAAAAAAAAAATAGAGCTGAAGTGTTTGTTAGAACAAACACACGGTGTTCGTGTCAATTTCCGGTTCAATAAAATTCGTCCCTAATTTGCCATAGTGACCAATCCGACTTTTTTTAATTTAAGTTTTCCCGCCCATTAGTACATTCAGGAAGAGACCTACCATTGTATCTAATCCACATGCATGTATTCCTTATAGGTTTGGAGATAGAGCATGCATTCAAATGACGAATGCTCTAACTGGCTATTTTTGTACTTTGGCAAAATGACCAATATGCCAACTTAATTCGGGATCGGTCACTATGGCAAATTAGGGACGAATTATCATCGATGATGTCAATCATATTTTTAACTTCCTGTTTGGACCGGAAGTAAAGGTCAGATCAGGTGATTTGAAGGTCATATATATGACACAATAAAACTTCCTCATGATCATCAAAAATAACGTTAGTACCTGTTTTGGTTCAATATCTGAGATTGGAAATTATTTCCTTTTTAAAAATGCCGCTAGAGGGCGCTCTGAACTTTGATGACGTCACCAAACATATTTTTTAAAAGATAAGATGTCACTAATCATTTTATTCACAGAAGTCATATTCAAATTTCCTATGGTTTTTGAGATAGAAAATTATTATTTTTCTAAACCCACCGCCAGAGGGCGCTGTGATAGGTGATGATGTCATCAGTCACATTTTTGAAAAAGTCACATGTCAATAGTAATTTCGTACACGGAAGGCACGCCCAAATACCATATCGTGTTGGCTGCAGACCCTATAAAAATGCTTCAGAATATTTTTTCACTTAAATTTCCGGTTTCGACCGGAAGGAGAGGTCAGATTGGGTCATTTCTGTGTACAATATGTCACATAATTCAAGATCTGTAAGATGATGCAAAGATTGTGTAAATACGTTTTGTGGTTCATGATAAATGATTTTTTTAAATATTAAAATAGGATTTTAGTGTATTTCGATATCTGATAACGTCACCATGACGTCACAACTTTACCAGAAACTATGCCATAAACCTATTGACAACTACATGTCATGGTCTAAGTATGTGTCAAGTTTGAAGGCTCTGTGAACTATGGTTTTTTTGTTAGATAAGTCTCATTGAGAAGAAGAAAAAAAACTAGAGCTCAAGTGTTTGGTGGTCGCGAGAACTTGCGGTTCAATGAAATTATCACCGATGATGTCACAATCATATTTTATTATAAAAAATATCAATTTCATAATCAGAAGACCTCGCAATTTTGCGTTAGAAAGTGTTGAATTTGAACTTCCTGTTTGGAAGTAAATGTCAGATGAGGTTATTTGGCCAAACATCTGACACAAAAAAAACTTCCTCATGTTCATGAAAAAAATTACGTTAGTATCTACTTTAGTTTCATATAATTACGATTTTATCGTTGTTGCTTCAGAAGATAAGATTTTCTTGTATAATAACGTTTGTTTTAATGTAATTTGACACCTGATGATGTAATTATGAAGTCATTGCGATTTCATGTTTTCCAGATTTCATTCTTTCAACACTAATGACATTTCCAACAATATTTTTGAAAGGTCGGACCTCACTCAATGTAACTATACTAATTCATTCTTAACACCTAAAAACCGAACAATTTCAAAAGGTGTCCATAGTTGCAATTTGTGTTTAAGATTTGCCTCTTCTTGATGAATCCGCGACTTCTCCAGACCTGAAAAAACTTTGCCAATGAATCATCTTAATTTTACTAGGTATATTAAGGTGTTTTGCAAACTTGTTTGTTTTTGAAAACCCCCTCTTTTTAGACGATTGAAAGAACGTGTATTGTTGTCATCTGTGCATATTTATATTATTAGCATTCATGAGCAGTTGGTACGAGGTTACTTATAAGCCCTGGGAATGTGGCATACATGAATATAACTATACTAATTCAAACATTCATTTGGAAAAATTGTTGATCCTCCAATGGCGATATCGGAAAGCTTACATCTTATATGCACGTGCATCATGATCAAAAACAGAGAATGAAACTACATGAACATGTGAAATCCCTCTCCGTTTGTTCTGCTTCTTAAAACAATTTAAAAACACCACTTTCCAAACTAATTTATATGCTTGAAAACAGCTGCTATGTGCTTCCATAAACACGGATATTCTTCCAATTCAATCATAATAACACGGTGAATATGCAACGTAAGACACAATAGGGCGGTATTCAACTTCCACAGTCTAGTCAACCAGTAGTTTTCATTCATTTTATGCCAATTCCACCGATCGCTTGTGTGCACAGATCTGGATTGCATACGTGTAAACGTGTGGCACACATACATAACGTTCGTTCAGTCTGAGACATTGAATGCTGAATATATCTAATTACTAACAATTAATTATAAAATCAATCAGTGGTGAAATCCTTACGTCCTCGCCGTTATTTACATCTAGTAATTTCAAGGATTGCAACTGCAAAATATGAAGTCATTCTGAGATTGGCAACTATGTTTTTTTTTTTTTTAGAGAAGTCTCATCGAGGAGAAAAAAACGAACAATTTCAAGAGTTTGTCGCGCTGCTGTCGCACGCGACAACCTAATAAAACGAACAATTTCAAGAGGTGCTCGCGCTGCTGTCGCACGCGACCACCTAAAAACCGAACAATTTCAAGAGGTGTTCGCCCTGTCGCATGAACACCTAAAAAAGTCTCCGGTTTCTGGTCATCGGTCGGCTTCAAAATCGGTGCGGTGACACGCTTTTGTTTCGGCCATCTTGTTTTTGCCAACAGGGAAACACGTGATACATTGCATACGCGGGACCAAATTTCCCATATACAAACTATGGTGGCTAAGAGAGGCCTTACAAATCGGGCAAACGTTCGTACCCCTATGTGAAAAAGTCGTTTAAAGCACAGCACGGCAGAATTCCATTCGATCCAGCAATTTTGGCTGCGATTGGACGTCGTTTCATAGCTACGTTCTTGAATATAATTATGAATAATCGATGCTTTACAACTTGTTCAATTCTGTATAATTATTATGCCGCACGTTGCGGGCGCTATAAACAGCCCTGTGCGCTGCAGTACAGACAGATACGGCTTATATAGTGCGTATCAAAAAAAAAGGTAATCCGAATTCAGGGGGTTAATATGCCAAGGTTATTTAGTTTGACAATTTACATGTAGTGTACCAAAGAAGAGGAACTCCTCAGCTTTCCATTGATACCTTTATTATTGACCCATTGCTGTCACACATGACCGAGTACATTGTTATTGAAAATGACAAATTCAAATCGCATTTTTGCAAGTTTGGGTAATCAGTGCAAGGCAGGATAATTAGTGAAAGTCAGTATGATAAACCAGATTTTCTTTAGGAATGACTGGACATTATTCAAGAAGAATCTCTTCTAACATTCCCTTTTATGCACCCACACCTTCAACATGTCCACCTCCCCTTTCGACACAAAGCTGACAGCGACGGAGCATGTCCTGCACTGCTTGTCTCACCATAGCCGGATTATTGCGTAAATCATCCACTTCATTTCGAATACGGCCCTGCAATTCATCAAGATCACGGGGAGGAGTTGCAAACACCTTGTTCTTCAAATGTCCCCAAAGGAAATAGTCACATGGTGTGAGGTCAGGTGATCTTGGTGGCCATTCCACCTCATGGTTGACGGCGATGACTCGTTCGCCAAAGAGTTCCCTCAGACGATCTCGGACAGCGTTAAGGCGATGTGCTGGGGCGCCATCTTGGGCCCACCAGAGTTGTCTGAAGACCCCACGAACCTGTCGCTCAAAGTGTTCCTGCAGCTGCGGTAAAACGTTATCATTGAGCATCTGCAGATAATGTTACCATTGACATTCCTTTGAAAGAAAAACGGTCCGATCAGCTGACCACTTCCACAAAGTCCTAACCAAACAGTCCACTTTTGTCGACTCATGTTAACCTCAAAATTGAATTCTGGGGGGTGTCTTGCTGGTGCATATTCAAGAACATTATGCGTATTGACCTTGCCGTTCATGGAGAAAGCAGCTTCGTCGCCGATTACGAGATTCCGCAGAAAATTTACATCTCTCTCGGTACGGGCTATCAACCATCTGGCAAACGCCAGCCTTCTAGCAAAATCTCCTGGCGTAAGTTGATGTCGGATGTGAATCCGATATGGATGCTGGTGGAGGTCCAATCTCGTGATTCTGTTGAATGTCGCCGAAGGCAATCTCAGCCCATTTCGCCTTGCGCTGGTGTCCCTAGGATGCTCCAAAAGTTGCTGCCTTACTGCTGCAATGTTCCCTTCTGATCGCCCGGTGCGCCTCCTGCCAGAATTCCCCTTGTTGCGGTTGAGGCTAGTGCCATACTCTTGATATTTTCTAACATTCGCCCAGATGGTTTTGGCTGCTGGGGCTCCCGTTCTGGGAAACGTTCCCTGAAAGCATCACGAGTTTGCTGCAAACTGTGAGTTTGGTGAAATGTTGTAATCACGAAAACTCGCTGTTCAGTCGTTAGTTGTACCATCTTCCCAACTACCTGTCCCTAAACCCAGGCCCTTCTTAAATACCCAACTTGAAGAAAAGGATGTCGTAACAGACGATTATCGCACCAGCTTAAAAATCTTACATAATCATCTAGGCAGTCAAGTGATGCGTCCATTTCAGACTGCCTTGAACTGATTACCCAAACTTGCAAAAATGCGATTTGAATTTGCCATTTTCAATAACAATGTACTCGGCCATGTGTGACAGCAATGGATCGATACAGGTATCAATGGAAAGCTGAGGAGTTGTCAAACTAAATAACCTTGGCATATTAACGCCCTGAATTCGGATTACCTTTTTTTTTGATACGCACTGTATACAGACTTAATCTCAAGTGTAAAATCATCAAGAAAAGGGGGAATTTTTTTGCTAGCATATCACGTGACCCGACACACGCATATAATGCATCGTACGTGTAGCCTAGCTTTATGTACATGTACATTCTGGCTGTGTTGCGGGTACTGCGTTGGAAACCTGACCGCGGATCAGTGAAATTAGGCCTCGCCTGTTGGAATAATCGCCCTGCTCTGTAAGACTAAAAAAAGAAAAAAAGAAAAAAAAGAACAACGCATATGCGCCAACAGACACTTCGCCAGCTGATTTCAACCAATGAGAGTGACGACGACTGGCATCACGCGCCTGACTCATGTACTTTGGAAGTGGTTCGTGTGTCCGGAAAATGTGAACTTGCCAATATCTATTTGGCTTTATTCAACAAAAATTACATTTTTAAAATTTATGTGACCCTTATTAAGTTTTGAGACGTTGGTATGACACTTTCTTTGGTTTTAGCACCAGTTTTATTTTTGTCTGTGTACGAAGACAAATAGGATACGTACTGATTAGTCTTCGGTAAAGAATATTATATATATATATATATATATATATATATATATATATATATATATATATATATATATATATATATATATATATATATATATATATATATATATATATATATATATATATATATATATATATATATATATATATATATATATATATAGTAATAATAGTAAGTAATAAATAAATAGTAAGTAATAAAAGTAAGGTAAATCCAATTATATAGCTTAAAGCCTATGTGATCAATACTAATAAGTGTAAACTTAGGAAACTTCTATAACAATATATTTAATAATAATAAGTGAAATCAAACTGTCTGAAGGACACGAAATAATAGCAAATATATTCTCTATTTTCACTACAAAGGTATGCCAATAAATTAATGAAGTTATCCCCAAATAGAGTAAATGTAGACAGAATATGACAGTTATAGGTTTAGGTGGAATGAGATTGAAGAAATATAAACAGAAAATACAATATAAAAGATAGTTACCTGTGTACGAAGACAAATAGATGCGTAATGATTAGTCTTCGGTAAAGAATATTATGAAGGTAGAAGCCCGCGAAATAATTTAAATGATATCGCTGAGGGCGCTAGCCTAATTAGAATAAACACAATTGAACGATCAGAAATTACGTCATGCGGAGTGTACGGTTTAAAAATAAACCGGGGGGTCTCTAGACTTAGTCTTAATTTTTATGACCGTCACATTTATTTATTTATTTTTTTGAAAACGAAATCAATAGGCCTACGGGTATTTATTAATGGGAATAACAGTTTCATGCTTGGTCTTTATCGTAGGTTAAGGACCGGTTTTGGGCGTAGTCACGGGCGATAAAGATCGAGCCGAAGGCGAGCTCCTTATCGCCCGTGACCACGCCCAAAACCGGTCCTTAACCTGCTGTTATTCCACTAATAAAATGCTTTGAAATTGTTTTGCTAGATGCTGTAGGTGGCAACGAAAAAAACGCGGTATTTTATTGAAAAACGGTAAATTCCGTCGGTTCGGTTTCAGTTTAAAACAAATACCTAATATTTTAAAAGGTTTACCAAAAATTTGTTTGTTATCACGCTTGGTTCGCCTAGAAGATTCAATGCTCCCCAATGCCTGGTCATCACTCTGACTAACTTTCTGCAGAAATTAGTTTTGAATTATTAGTATTATTTTGTTTTAACCCAATTGAATCTGGAGTGGAGCCCCATAGGTGGTTGAGTGCTTCATCGAACACTTCTCCGGCAACTCCTGCAGTCAACCTGGCACCGAATGTATTGGTCCTACCTTTCCTTCGGATTGCACCAGCAAGACCGAGAGGGGGATTCTGGCGATTGGGGAACCCAGTTTCTCCTTATACGCCCCCAGGCTAGCGCCCTGGAGAGGACACTTCAGTTACGCTCTAGCGTAGAAACCAACACGGAGAACTTCAGTTACCGGTTATAAGCCTGAGCTGATTTGGCGTAAAGCTAGGCGCCAGGGGTCGTTCTCGACGGTGGGAGAGGTTATGTAACTTCACTGGGCAGCTACCGCCCGCCTTAAGCTGAGCAGCCCTCAGCCAGTTAGGTGCTGGCCCGCCACTGGCCACCTGTTCCACTGGGTGCGTGGGACTTAGGGTAACTCTCGACAAGTGGACAGTAACAACTGCACCAACCAACAAAGCAAATAAAAAGAAACCAGCGCTCAAGTTTGGGTCCTGGAATGTTCGCACAAGATTCAAGATTCAAGATTCAAGATTTTATTTATTGTCATGCAAAACATCACATGAAAATTGATTTCCCAGTGTACACTGATTTAAAAATACAATATATACATTTAAAAAGATGAAAATGAAAAAACAAATTATTTACTTACAAAACAATCATAAAAACTAAGGAAGCAATAGGGATTCAGGGCAATGGGGTGACTAGGGAAGGAAATGAGGGAAAAGGAAACGGGTAGGGCAGGGTAGGATGTGGGGAGGGGGAAGGTTGGGTTAAAGTACGGCAAGGGAAAAGGATAAAACTATCTGGTGAAGGTTGAGTTAAAAATCTCAATGACGACCGGAATGACGACCGGAATCTCAAATGACCTCAAATCCATCAGTGACAATGACGACCGGAATCTCAAATGACCTCAAATCCATCAGTGACGTTCGGAAAACTGCCATCATCAACAACGAGCTCCTTCGTTTACAAATTGGCATTGCAGCCCTACAAAAGACACGCCTGGCAGACTCTGGATGTCTGAATGAGAAAGATTACACCTTCTTTTGGCAAGGTAAAAAGAAAGAAGATACGAGAGAGTATGGAGTTGGCTTTGCTATAAGGAACCCACTTCTTGACTCCACAGAACTTTGCAAAAATGGTTCTGAGCGATCTCCTTTCCATGCGCTTGAACACTACGGATGGTCCAGTGCATCTCCTAAGTGTATATGCCCCAACCCTCTTGGCAGACAGGGACATAAAAGACTCTTTCTATTGCCAACTCGACAGCATCATTGGTCAATACCCCAAACAGGAAGCCCTTGTCATCCTCGGCGACTTTAATGCCAGGGTAGGCTCCGATCAAGATGCATGGCCAATATGTTTAGGCCATTTTGGAGTGGGGAAGACAAATGACAACGGCCAGCGTTTACTGGAATTGTGCTCATATCACGAGCTTTGTATCACAAATACCTTCTTCAGTACTAAACCACACCATAGAGTATCTTGGAGGCATCCAAGGTCTAAGCACTGACATCAATTGGACCTCATCATCTCAAGACAGTCACACATCAAGGGTGTACTTCTTACCAGAACATACCACAGTGCCGATTGTGACACAGACCACTCACTCATCTGTTCCAAGATCAGACTGCAGCCAAAGAAAATCCACCGTTCCAAACAAACAGCAAAGCCACGTATCAATGTAACAAATACTGTCTTCCCAGACAAAGTAGCTGAATTTAACACGGCACTTGCATCTGCATTAACGCAACCCAATCATTGTTCTCACTTAGAACAACAATGGCAACACCTGAAGACAGCTACACACTCCATTGCACTATCAGCCTTCGGAAAGAAAGCTGGATCTAAAAGTAATGACCGGTATGCTGAAGTACTTAGTCCACTCATCAAGGCCAAACGCACTGCTCTACAAGTTCAGGACTCACCGTCAGCACATTCTCTTCAGACTTTGCAGGCTGCAAGAAGCAACGTACAGAAGATGGTCAGAACCTGCGTGAACCAGTACTGGACAGATCTCTGTGCCAAGATACAGCAAGCGTCAGACATGGGAAACATCAGGGGGATGTACGAGGGAATCAAGAGGGCCATTGGTCCTACCCAAAGTAAGACAGCCCCGCTAAAGTCTACTTTGGGTGTGGTCATAACAGACAAGTTGGAGCAGCTGGAAAGATGGGTCGAACACTATTGCGATCTCTACTCTCGTGAGAACAAAGTCGATCAGGCTGCTCTGGATGCCATCGAACGTCTACCACAGATGGCTGAACTGGACAACCCTGGAAGAATTGAGTAAGGCAATCGATAGATTACCTTCCGGTAAAGCCCCAGGGAAAGACTGCATACCAGCCAAGGTCATTAAATGCGGGGAGCCCACCCTGCTAATTCCACTTCCCAAGCTTTTGTGTCAATGCTGGGAAGAAGGCACCGTACCGCAAGACCTGAAGCTTAGATGCCAACATCATAACACTGTACAAAAACAATGGAGAGCGTAGTGATCGTAACAATTATCGTGGAATCTCACTGCTTAGCATAGTTGGGAAGCGCTATTTGCCCGAATAGTGCTTCACCGACTACAATAACTTGCAAACAGGGTATATCCTGAGTCACAATGTGGGTTTCGCGCCAAAAGGTGTACAATAGATATGATATTCTCTTTAAGACAACTTCAAGAGAAATGTCGGGAGCAAAAGCAACCACTGTACGTCGTCTTCATCGACCTCACCAAAGCCTTCGACCTTGTGAGCAGAGACGGACTATTCAAGATGCTGCCTCTAATTGGCTGTCCACCAAAGCTCCTAAGTATTGTCAGGTCTTTCCATGATGGCATGATGAGCACTGTACAGTTCGACGGTTCAATGTCCAAGGAATTTGTGGTAAAGAGTGGAGTTAAACAGGGTTGTGTTCTTGCACCTACATTATTCAGTATCTTCTTTGCTTTACTGCCCAAACACGCCTTCACATCAGCAACTGAAGGAATCCACCTCCATACCAGATCTGATGGCAAGCTGTTTAACATTTCTCGACTGAAGGCCAAGACCAAGACAAAGGAAGTGCTTATCAGGGATATGCTCTTCGCAGACGATGCAGCCATTTCAGCTCACTCAGAACCAGAGTTACAGTCTCTTAGTGGACCGTTTTTTATCGACATCTGACCAGTTCAATCTAACAATCAGCTTGAAGAAGACACAAGTGATGGGACAAGGCACTCCTTATCCTCCAGCAATTACCATCAAGGACTACCCACTGGAAGTTGTCCATCAATTCACTTACCTCGGCTCCACAGCCACTGACAACCTTTCACTTAATGTAGAACTGTGCAAACGGATAGGCAAGGCTTCCACAACCCTCTCCAGATTGAGCAAAAGAGTGTGGGATAACTAGCATCTAGACTACAACCACCAACATAGATGTATACAAGGCCTGCGTCATCAGCACTCTACTGTACGGCAGTGAGTCTTGGACAACCTACTCCATGCAGGAAAGGCAGTTTCAAGCATTCCACATGAGATGTTTGCGTCGCATACTTGGAATCACCTGGCAAGACAAGATTACCAACAACGAGGTCCTCTCCACAGCAGGTATCCCATCAATGTACACTCTGCTACGTCATAGACGTCTTCGCTGGCTAGGGCATGTCAGCAGGATGGAGGATGGCCGAATACCCAAACACTTACTGTACGGGGAACTTGCCAAAGGAAAACGAAGTAGAGGTCGTCCACAGCTGCGATTCAAGGATGTCTGCAAGCGAGACATGAAAGCTCTCGGCATGGATGTCGACAGCTGGGAGGCCCTTGCCACCAATAGAGCAGCTTGGAAACATGAAATGTCCAAATCTCTGCTTAAAAGGGCGAAAGCACACTCCAAACAGCCGCTGATGAAAGGAGGAATAAGAGGAAGTCTAGTCAGAGTCAGCTGCGAACAACAAACACTCAACCATCCACAGTTCAACCAGTCTTCCAATGTCAGGGCTGCAACCGATTTTGTAAATCCAAAATTGGTCTCTACAGTCACACAAGACGGTGTACATCATCCTCTACAGGCGCTTCTCCATAGTCTGCCAAGACTGACGGATGCTCTTATAATTGAATCAATCACAAATCATGTCACTTTATTTTTTGATTTTTTTTCATACAAAATCACAAGGGGTAAAAAGCTTTTAATTTTTTTAAATAAATTCACAGTATTGTGATGAAGTTGCCTTTATAGTTATTGTTATTTTAAATAAATTCTCAAAATTACAAAGGGTAAGTTTTTTAAGCCTTTTAATTTTGTCAATAAATTCACAGATATTTTTCATAAATTAACCTCGTTTTTGCTCATTACATCGCAATGGATAATTTGTATAGTTTAATCCATAAATTCACAAGGCTTGTAGTTTTCCCCCATAAAATAAAACGTTTTGTATGTTTCCATAAAATTACAAGCGGTATCTTTTGTATTTTTTAACAGAAATTCACAAGGGGTACCGGTAAGCCTTGCAGCTTAATCCATTATTCCCCCATAAGACATGACAGTGGACAAGATAACTGATAAGGAGACCAAAGCATATGTCGTTACTGACTGGTTTGAGCAGTTTTTATTTCCAACAAAAATTACTACTATTTAACAATTGTTTCTGGATATGCGTGTTCCGCGAAACTACCTCGGTAAAATTATTGATAACATACAATCCAATTATCAATATTGGTTTCCGGCCGTGCCTGTTCTGCGAGACTACCTATGTATAATTATTAATAATATCACAAATTCCATTTTTTTCATACCGGTCTCCGGCCGTGCCTGTTCCGCGAGACTACCTTAGTATGATTATTAATATCACAAATTCCATTTATCATCTTGGTTTACCAGACATGTCTGTTCCGCGAAACTGAAGTAAAGTGACCCTCCACCATTAAACAATTAAACACTTGTTAAAATTGCTAAATAAAGAAAAGTTCGAATTGACACCCCGAAAGGATTTTTTGATCGAACGATTTGTGTAACATAAAATTGCAAACAAAATACAACCCAAAGCATGACCGCACTAAACTTGAATTAAACATCCTGAAGACTATGCAGGTGTTAGAATGAAATTCCGGCACACGGTCATTAATGACCGCCGCCAAAATAGCCTGAGGGAAATTAAAGTAAGAATACAGTCATAAGGACGCTAATTTTAATAATAATGAGAAAGTGCCAGAAGGAAATTAGCAACCAAAAACTCATTGGCTGTATCGGTGAGATGCATACCGTCTGCTACAAATAAGTCCCAGTTGTCCCAAACTATTGGGGAGGCCTAATAATTAACCCCCCAGGTGCCGATCGAAATTGGGTACCCACAAAGCGGTTAAGTACCCGCCGGTTACGCTCTATTTTGTTCTGCTTAAAAAAAAACCGGAATACCGCGCCCTGGGCAAAATCTCCGATCAGTAAATTACTGTATTTGGCAACAGTGACCGTGTAAATGAAAGTAATTATTTGACCCCGTCAAGAAGGGACTTCTTAGGGACCCAGCCGATATAATTGGACCCTACATGCAATAACACACAGTCGGGATCCAACTGCTCCACTGCCCAGACCTTGTGCAGGAATTCAGCCATCTGGGACATACACAGCCCCCGTCGCCCCAACCAGCAAACTATTGCGACCAAGTCCAATGCATAACCAAAAGGCGAATTGGACGCCACCCAGGATGCCCAGTAAACAAACGAGTCCCCAATAACCCAGACCCGGGGCTTACGCTGGTGGGTGATAGCTCAAAAATGAACAAAAAACAATAAGAAAAGTAAAATTTTGTTAAAACAAGGACTCAATAGCAAAGCAAGGGGTAAACCTTTCAGTACCAATGAAATGACACAGAAATTGCTGCCATGCCAGCAAATCAGCACGGGCACCGGCTGAGATCCGTATATGATGGTGCGGCTTTAGAACGCCGCCAGTGATATCATACAAACGACGCAGACAAGCTCGACCGGGCCAAACTGCTTTACAGACAAAATTCAGACTCCCCAATAAAGACTGAAGCACAAGTAGCGCAATTTGCTTACTGGCCAAAACTTTACGTAATTTATCATACAGAATACGAACCTTGTCCAGAGGGACCTGGACTTTCTGTGCGATATAGTCAATTGCCAAACCCAGGAAAGTAAGTTTAGTAAATCTTTACATACCACCCTGAAAGACTGGAGTGCACGAGCACATTGAAGTGACTCCTGCTCCCCGACGAAGAGGAAATCATCAAGGTAATGCAACACATGTGGAGTACTGGCAACTTTACGTGTGGTGTACTAAAAAAAGTACTAAAACGTTCAAACGTAACGCAAGAGATAGAGCACTCAATGGGCATACATTTATCAACATAAACTTGGCCATCAAATGAAAAACCAAGTAGGTCAAAATCGTCAGGGTGAACAGGAAGTAAACGGAAGGCTGATTTAATGTCAGACTTAAGGGCGCCACGACCTAAACTAGTCACCATAGCAACTGCATCATCAAAACTAGTATAACTGACAGCAGACAAAGCTGGGTCAATATGATCATTAACAGAATCACCCCGGGGTGATGAGAGGTTATGGATTAAACGAAATTCACCAGGTACCTGCTTTGGCACTAGCCCAATAGGGGAACAACGGAAAGTGGGAAAAGGTGGACACGGAAAAGGGCCAGCCACCCTGCCCAACTCAACTTCCCGATTAATCTTAATACGAACAATTGGTAAATTCTCAAATTAAATTACGGGCCGAAGAGCTAACCTGCGGACCCGAGTAACCAAGACAAAAACCGTTGGAAAAGCCTTGCAACAAAAAATGTGAGCATCGTGCCTGTTTGGATATGACTGCAGGAAGGAAAACATGTTATTAATTTGGACTGGGTGTGTGTGCTATTAGCTGGCAAACGGACCGCGGCGCGGGCACTACGACTACCTTGGCAATTGATGGCCGCATGACCGCCTGTTGAGCAAGTTGCACATTTGTGTGCGAAACGACACGCCGGCCGACAGCATTGGCCGCGGTTGAAGTCGAAACAAATGCCGGATGGTTGGTCAGGCTGGTTGGCAAGTCTGGGCCCAAAGCCCTTCCCAAAGAGGGACGAAAATTATGCGGCTGAGCCTGTAAACCAACCAACGTGAGCCATAGTTCCACATCAATAATGGCCCAAGAACGGGATGGCAGGCGAGATTGTCTGTTCCGAAACTTACTCAGTTGAATGAGCGCCTAACAAGCAGCCATTCATAACAGCTCTCCAGTTTTTGTGCTAAGTAAGTGTTTTGTAGCTACAAGTTTGTCTTCATTTTTATACTAGTGGATTTCTTATTACACCTGGAATCTACTGGACGTTTTATGTGAGTATTTGTACATTTGTTTTCTTATAATAAGTGAAAAAACTGTTGTTTTGTTTGTCTGTCTCTGCTGTAAAATTTTACTGTGTTGAAGATACACACTTGTATCTTCATTTTATTTGTGCAGTCAACCCTGACTTAGATTATAGCCTGTACGTAGCTTGACCACAAGCCTTTTGTTTGGATCAACAACCTTGTGATTAGACAATGGAGGTCTACACTCTGTTTATTCTACTCCTGCTATCCGGACAATTGTGTCTCAATGACTCATCTTTAGAATATGACTACAGCTTGCAACCTACAGCTTGTAAAAAACAACAAATCCGCCATCTTAAATTTTTGAGTTGTCCTATATCATATTATAATAATTCATCTGCCACCTTTCACCTGGAACTGTTAATTTCTGGTGACATTAAACCCAAACCCTGGACCTGAAACACTGAACAACACACCCACAAATTAAACGCCACTCAGCTTCATAAAATTTCCTACAGCCGCAATGAACTACTCAATCTTCGCAATGCTCCATGTACTGATGCAGCTCTATCTTATTCAGCATTGAGTCAATTGAACTGTCTTGGAATACTTGCCAATCAACTCCAAACATACCGCCGCACACATAGAGGTAAAAAAGCTGGTCGACGTAGAATGGACAGACTTACACAACTAGCACTCCGGCCTCACCAACCCCCAACAGTGAACTTAACCACATCAACAAGCGACATTGGCATAACTTCAACTCCAAATGTTCATGATGAGTCTCAACTTCAGCTCTGTGTCTTGAATACTCAATCCATATGTAACAAATCGGATGAATTTGTTGACTTTGTACTTCAAAACAATTTGGATCTTGTTGCTATATCCGAGACATGGTTTAAATCTGATGATGACTTGCTACCGGCGAGTGCACTCCTGCTGGCTACTCTCTCCATCATATCCCCAGACCAAAAAGACCGGTGGAGGGGTTGCACTTCTCTTTAGGTCCAGTTTATCTGTCAGTATGGAAAATGTTAACATTGACTACCTAACATTTGAATCTCTGCATGCTGAGGTAACGTGCAACTCTAGATCTGTTCGCTTTGTTAATACATATCGACCAGAAAGGGATGTTGATGGTAAACATGTAAATTTCTCCATTTTTCTCCAGGAATTTGAGAAATTAATTGTGGATTATCTCTTGCACCCATCTGACATTATTTTAACCGGCGATTTTAACATTCATATGGACATCACTTCAAACAATTATGCAAATCAGTTTAAAGATCTGCTCTCTGCTCATGGACTTATCCAGCACATCACAGCACCCACTCATCGATATGGTCACTGTCTTGACCTCATGATAACGCGTGAAAATACTTCACCTCTCATCTCGAATATAACTATCCATCCCGGCTTATCTGATCATTATGCAATCATGGTAAATATGAACCTTAAAACCTCCCATACCTACCATTTCTGTAACTACTCGCCACTGGAAAAATGTAAATATTAAAGATTTATGTCATGATATTGAATCTCAACTGGAAAATGTAAACCTTGAAGATGGTGAGCTGGATTCTTGTGTCAGTCTATTTGAATCTACTGTCCGTAACATCTTGGACGATCATGCTCCGCAAAAAACTCGAACTGTTAAACTACAATCTGAATCCCCCTGGTTCAATGATGATATTCGTGCTGCAAGGAAAATCCGTCGTCAACTTGAGCGAAAATGGCGTGACAATGGGAAACTTCGAGTACATCGGCAAGAATACTGTAACCAACGTGATATTGTGAAGAACAAGCACGTAATTTGGGTGTTATATTTGACTCGACAATGACTTTAAAACCTCATATCTCCAACATTGTTCGCATATCATCATTTCATATCATGAATCTTGAAAGAACTGCACTGGCTTCCTGTCTCACAGAGAATTGTTTTTAAACTTATGCTAATTGTTCACAAATCTTTTAATAACATTGCTCCAATTTATATTTGCGCTCCAGCAACATGTCACTCCTAAAGGAACCAACTTCAAAACGGAACTGGGGTGATAGGTATTTTTCTGTCGCGGCTCCGAGACTCTGGAATCATCTTCCAACTAAACTCAAATCTTGTCATAGTATAACTAGATTTAAGTCGATGCTTAAAACTCATCTTATGTCACAATTCTTCAAAGATGATGTATATTTGTAATTCCATTGTAGGTACATGTATCTCAGTACATAATTTTTCCCTATGCTATCATTGTATATTGTTTGTATTCATGTTTTTTCTTTGTTTCCGCACCTTGTGCGCCCAGCAGCGGGGTGGATATGTGCGCGCTACAAATATTTATTATTATTAATATCATATTCTTCAATTAGGAGTTAATGTATGTTTCAAATTAATTTATATGGGCCTATCCTGTCTGTGGCAGTCTGTACCGTCATGGAATTTTTTTTTTTTTTCAGGACCTTTAAGACACATCTAGGTCTTTCTAGGTATTTTCTAACATGTTAGAACAATGATTGTACTGAGGAATTATGTTTTTGACTGGACCAAAAAATCTTCATAAGTGTAGTTACCCTTATAAAAATTTCACAGTGTCACCACATAGCAAAACCTCTGTGTGAACACGGTGTATTCCACACGGTGTATTCCACACGGTGTATTCCACACGGTGTATTCCACATCACGGTGTATTCCACATCACGGTGTATTCCACCACACGGTGTACTCCACCACACGGTGTATTCCACCACACGGTGTATTCCACACGGTGTATTCCACATCACGGTGTATTCCACACGGTGTATTCCACCCACACGGTGTATTCCACACAGTGTATTCCACATCACGGTGTATTCCACATCACGGTGTATTCCACATCACGGTGTATTCCACATCACGGTGTATTCCACATCACGGTGTATTCCACATCACGGTGTATTCCACATCACGGTGTATTCCACATCACGGTGTATTCCACCACACGGTGTATTCCACCACACGGTGTACTCCACCACACGGTGTATTCCACCACACGGTGTATTCCACATCACGGTGTATTCCACATCACGGTGTATTCCACACGGTGTATTCCACCCACACGGTGTATTCCACACGGTGTATTCCACACAGTGTATTCCACATCACGGTGTATTCCACAACACGGTGTATTCCACACCACGGTGTATTCCACACGGTGTATTCCACACGGTGTATTCCACACGGTGTATTCCACACGGTGTGTAACACTATGAATTTGGAACAAAACCATAGTGTCCCCACAGTTTGACCACAGAGATATCATAGTGTCCCCACAGTGTACATATATCATAGTGTCCCCACAGTGTGACCATACAGAGTTCATAGTGTCCCCACAGTGTGACCATACAGATATCATAGTGTCCCCACAGTGTCACCATACAGATATCATAGTGTCCCCACAGTGTCACCATACAGATATCATAGTGTCCCCACAGTGTCACCATACAGATATCATAGTGTCCCCACAGTGTCACCATACAGATGTCATGAGAAATCATATTGTAAATTTGCTGCAGTTTGATAACAATTACACTGGAAGTACAATTTCCTACAATAGTACTGTAACATTCTGAAGTATAACAAACTACAGTGGATATGTGAAATTTGTAAATACTGTAAAAGAGAACAAACATGACGACAAATGTATGCAAGAAACTCAGAATCTTCATGTGACCAAAAAATAGTGGGTTTTTATATAGGTTAGATATTCACAGTGTGTTCATAATGTGATCAGAGTGGCAAGTAGGACTTTTAAAACACTGTGTGATAATCACAGTGTCCATAGTGTGATCACAGAGTGGCAATCGCATAATATAGGCCCTAATTCACTGTGAAATATTCAGTGTTCATAGTGTCATCACATAGTGGTAGGGGGGTATTATTTCACTTTTTTTGACATTTTTATATTCTGTCCCCCTCAAAACATGTACAGGCCTATTAGAAACAAGAATAAATCATTAAAATAAAAATTTCATATTTCTAACCCGCCTGTACATGCCCCCTGAAAGTTTTGCTTGAAGGGCGCCCTCTGTTGTCAGTTTAACGTAAAGGTTCCCTGACTCCATATGCACTGTAGAGACATACATAATGGTGGTTACCAGACTGTGTATGTGATAATACTAGATGGTTCGTTGTTTGTTGACATGGTTGATGGGTTTTAACTCAATTAAGACAATTATATATTTAGGTTAGTAAATGTATATACTTCATATCATCTAAAAGGATTGTTTGCTGGCAAAGTTGGGCAGTGACAGAAGTTATTATCTGTGACCTTAGTTGGGTAAGTTTGTTTTTAATAATAATATTACTTACCATGCACCCACAAGTATTACTGCAAGAAATTTCCATGGGAGTTAACTTTGAGTTTAACTTCCATGGGAGTTAACATTGTATTTGACATGCCTGGGACTTGTTATCATCTTAAACATGAAATATTAACCCACTGGTTACTGTCATAGAAATAGTATAGTTTGTACAATCACGATGATATAATAGTAATAGTAAGTGAAAGAGAATACAAAGTTGGTAGTTCCCAAATAAATTTAAGGTTTACAACTGTGTAACCCCTGAACCTTTGAAGTTGAATCCTAGCTTAAAATAAAATAGTGGGATATGGGATTTATTATTTGAATGTTTTTAAGGGATGGTGTGTGGCTGATATTTAAGCACATTTAATTTTTTTTTTACAATATTATCTTTCACTTTCTATAAATAAATTGTGTAATAATACATTTGACTTGTTATTTCACACATAATTAATTATAAATGTATTTTAATGTTTTTAAGGTAATAGCTACAGCTACATCTAGTGATCAGGACTCCTCCACTGAGCTACTTAAGCCCCTCCTGCACCAGCATTCCACATTCTCCTTGAAGATGATCAAAGCATACAGATTGAAATGTTGAGTTAACCAAAGGTTCTTCTCAGAACCCTTACTACTCAAAAGAGATTATTTCAATATGTCATCACAAATCTTACTATATCTAAAGATGATGCTTCACATCTACATACTAGCAGAACTTGTTCAAGAGCATTAGATCTACTGTATCATTTACAGAAATACATTTTGGCATTATACAATCCAAAATCCCTGCTAAGCCATGAAATATGTTGTTAATGTTAGTTAGATGTATAAATATATTTTTGTACTATTTTATAAATAGAGAATTGGCTGTTGCAAACTGCTTACCAACCTGAAGGACTCGTAGTATATAAATGCAAAATAATAGTTACTGGCCTTACATCTCAAACCTAGCGGGTTCTTTCTCTGAGAAAGAACTTGCTAGGTTCAAAACATAACTGAGGCCAATAACTACTTTTTTACATTCATACTATTTTATTAATTAATTCTATTCTAGAAGAATGTTAAAAGCAAATATAAATTTTATATTATTCCAGGATAAAATAAGTTGGATACAATAATGAAATAAAATCTTCAGTTGCAATCCATATAAACCCACGGGAACACTGTTTTATTCATATAAATGTTACTTTTTAATCAGATTTTTTGTTTCATAAGGCAATTGAAAGGTTGTCATGGAATAGTATGCTAAAATTTCAACAGGTAAACATGAAAAAGTACTTTAAATGAATTGCTGAAGTGATGTTCTCTTTTTTGCCGTTGGTTTCTAAAATCATTGAAAAAGCTGTCCACTCACAATTCCTCTCATACCTTACTTCAAACGACCTACTGTCTTCTAATCAGTTTGGTTTTAGGCCTGGGTACTCCACACTTGCAGCAGTAGCTCATGCTCACGATAACTGGCCCCATCACATTAACAATGGCAATTTAATTGGTTCTTTATTCATTGATTTACAGAAAGCCTTTGATACAGTCAACCACGATATTCTTTTACACAAACTTTCTTTTTATGGATTATCTACCTCAGCTGTTGATTGGCTAGCATCTTATTTATCTGGAAGGACGCAGCAAGTCTGTTACAAATCCAAACTTTCTGTAGTTAATCCTGTAACATCTGGAATACCTCAGGGATCAATCCTGGGGCCCTTACTTTTTTCATTGTACATTAATGACTTGCCGAAATGTCTTGATCACTGCACCATTGATATGTATGCAGATGATACACTCATTTATTATGGTGATAAAAACACTAGTCTCATTGAAAATAAATTGAACTCGGATCTTCTTTATCTAACAAAATGGCTGCAGGCTAACAAACTTATTTTAAATCCTCAAAAAACAGAAGTTATGCTAGTTGGTACTGCTCAAAAACTTAAAAAGAGCAATCCCCTCGAAATTTTTATTTGATTCTCATAAGTTGATTCTCATAAACACCTAGGGATACTAATGGACAACAAACTAAATTTCTCTGAACATGTGAAAAAAGCCTGCAATAAATTAAGTTCTTCAATTTCTTTGCTCGCCAGAACAAGAAAATTTGTTGACCAGCCAACTGCTTTTTTTAAAATATTATACAATGCCATGGTTCTACCCCACATAGACTACTGCTGTATGGTGTGGGGTGCCAAACCCACTCTTGTCTCCAAAATTCAAAAACTTCAAAATAGAGCACTTTGCATTGTTCTTAAGCTTCCACCCATTTCACCCACCAACTTACTTTTTAGTAATCTCAATACAATGACAGTTGCCCAGCGCATCCACTTCCAACTTGCCTGCCAGGCTTTTAAGGCCTCCATTGGTGTTGCTCCGGACTGTCTCTGCCAGAGACTTAACCCGATCCAGCCTGGCGATCGACCAACAACTCGGGCAATTACACATGGTGATTTTATTATTCCCAAACCTAAATGTGAAATCTTTAAAAACAGTTTTAGTTACAGAGCTCCTTTTTTAAATGGTGTCCCTTTCACCACTCGTTCAAACTCTTATTCTTCATTCAGGCGTTTGCTGAAGGAAGGCAAGGCTTGAAGTAATATTATTATTATTATGTCATAGATTACCTTGTGTTTTGCCCGAGATGTTGGTATACAATTGATAATTAATTTGCTTTGATGGTTTTTATTGGGGGAGGATGGGGGCGCTCGTATTTTAAAATTTTGTTGTTTCATTTTGTTTTTGTTTTTTTAAGTTTATTGCTCCATTTTTAATCTTCCCTTTTAGTCCTATCTTTAATCAGTATGGTAGACTGGGAGGGGGGTCTATTTGTGCAATTTAGTCCTTTACGTTTTATTTCGTAAGAAGAAGAAGAAGAAGAAGAAGAAGAAGAAGAAGAAGAAGAAGAAGAAGAAGAAGAAGAAGAAGAAGAAGAAGAAGAAGAAGAAGAAGAAGAAGAAGAAGAAGAAGAAGAAGAAGAAGAAGAAGAAGAAGAAGAAGAAGAAGAAGAAGAAGAAGAAGAAGAAGAAGAAGAAGAAGAAGAAGAAGAAGAAGAAGAAGAAGAAGAAGAAGAAGAAGAAGAAGAAGAAGAAGAAGACGACTTTTTTTTGACTTTTCAAAAGAAAACTTTATTTACAAAAACAGACAACAATACAAAATGTACAAATAAAAGAATAGTAAACAATGTTTAACCAAAATTAGTAGTATACAATATTACTGTAATAAAACCTAGATTCGGTTTACATTGTTAACACAAGTAATAACAATAAAACATTTGTAAATGCAAAAACAAAAATACATTTATAAATCATCGACAATAAACAAAGGTTGATGAAGAAAGGAAGAAAGGGAAAGGGCTCCTCTATAAGGGAGACTACAAACACCATGGTGCAAGCAGACTCCCCCGAGGATCCCCGGTGTTGGGAGCCACTGGCATTACTGGTGTGGGTCTTAAACCCACTCCAGCGGCTCCCAAAGAGAAAGAAAGGAAAGGAACAGGAAAGGAAAGAGAGAGGACCCCACTCGTGAACAGTGGCAGAGACCTTGCCTCCAATCAGAGAGAGATTGGAGTAGCTGTTCACAAGGTGGGTCGAAACGGGGGAAAGGTGGACCGAGAGGGGTCAGATTAGATCAACCATGTCAAAATATCATTATCAAAAAGTAAAAGGGCATTATTGCAGGACCATTTTTTAAGAAAAGTATTAAGGTCGTTGCATAAATTATAATAGGTAAATTCAAGGAGGATTTTATTTTTCAGCCGATGCTGCCAGATGATAAGAGGGTCCGAAAAACGGGATGTCCTATATAAATAGTAAATTATGTTTTTACAACTGATGATGAGGAAATTGGCAAGGCGAACTGCCTCCCTGCTGCGACCTTTAGCGTGCGGAATCAGTGCCCAGTAGATGTCAAAGTTGAGTTGAAGAGACGGCAGAAGACGGTTGAGGAGTGAATGTAGAAGACTGAGGGCGGGCTGTATTGCTGGGCACAAAATAAATAGATGATGGATCGACCCCTTCTCTCCGCACCATCCGCAGGAAGAAGAGATGTCCGGATTTAGATGATGGAGGACGGCAAGGGAGGGTAGAAAATTATGAAACAGTTTAAACTGTACGTCACCCTCCTTTTTAGAAGTTGGTAGTTGATAGACTTGTTCCCATTGAAGTTTAGTTGAAGAGTCGAGAAAGCCAATATTTTTCCAGTGTGTAGACGAAGATGAAGATTCAGAGTTGATTCCTTTGTTGAAAATAACGTAGAGATTTTTGGATGGTGCGGAGAGTCCATTTTCAGTCACAGGTAAATTGAAGATGACTGGAGAGTCGGGACGAAAGGAGATGTTTTGAAGTTGAGAAAAAGGCAGACGACATCCCTCTTCGTGGAGAAGCAGAGGAAAGTTTTGGATTAATGTCAGATGTTGACGCCGAAGGTCGGATTGTAGAAGACGAAGAGAGGGAGGACGAAGTCCTTGAAAAGAAGCGTGGAAAGTTCGGGGGTCGATCCAACGGCCGGTGTTGAAATCCAGGAGATGACGAACGAGTTTGATCCCGCACGCCGTAAGCCGCACAGGAGGAGACGCATCACCATCAGCTGTAAAACTAGCAAATTGGCTATTTAAGGGTAAATTTAGGACATGGTTGATAGAGACTGGTTGCGTTTCGATGCGAGCTCCGGACGCCGTCCAAGCACGCAAAATCTCACTGTAATAAACGGGGAGACTGGTATAAAATTTAGGATCAGTTTTCGAAAGGAAGAGCTGGTAATCAAACCCAAGTTTTTTATATTGTTTGAGAAAATGACTGACGAGAAAAAAGGCGGGATGGGAGCATAGGTTAAGAAAACGCTGGATGGTGGTGAATCTAAAAGTGAGAATGCGTGCTTGGAGGCATGCAATACCCATCCCTCCCTGTCGGGTTTTTGAAAGAGAACTTGTTTTTTTAAGTAGTGTCGTTTATTAGACCAGACGAAATCGACAAGAATGTTCTGGAGTTCACTTAGGACATTTTCCGGAGGGGAGAGAACAGCCAAACAGTGAAAATTGTTAGAAGCGGCGAGCTGAATAGCTATGATAATTTTACCCTTGAATGAAAGTGAAGCGGAAAGTCTAGACCAAGAAGAGAGAGTTTTATTTAATTTGTCTTTACATTTCTCCCAGTTTTGTTTAAAGTAATTGTTTGTGTTTCCTAAGTGAACCCCTAGAAAGGGAAGCCCCTCACTATTCCAGGAGAAATTTAGTGGTTTGTCGTTTCGTCTGGTCCAGGAGCCGGCCCACAGACCCTGGGACTTTTGTGTGTTTAAACGTGCAGCAGAGGCCCGACTGAAGAGGCTATACGCCTCTTCCACCTCTTTGAAGCCCGAATCGGAGGTGACGAAAATGGACACGTCGTCTGCGTATGCCGACACGGCGCACGAAAATTCAGTGCTCGGGAAATGAAAACTAACAGAAGAAGAAGAAGAAGAAGAAGAAGAAGAAGAAGAAGAAGAAGAAGAAGAAGAAGAAGAAGAAGAAGAAGAAGAAGAAGAAGAAGAAGAAGAAGAAGAAGAAGAAGAAGAAGAAGAAGAAGGACTTTTTGGACTTTTCAACTGGAACTTTATTGCCTCAAAAACATTCTTATACAACCTAGAGGGGCAGTTCCAACTGATATTACAAATTTACATTACTTAAATAAACAAATGGTACATATAAATGGCAAAAACTAAGTTGGCATAGTCGCAAATTAGATCAACCAGGTGATTTTGTTTTCAACAAAGGTGAAAATTATGTTATTTATGTTCCACTTTTCCTCAAAGGTAGGTATGTCGTTCTGGGATTTGTAATATAAAAATTCAGACATGATTTTGTATTGAATGCGACTGCGCCAGATAACGAAGGGATCGGAAAAGAGAGATTTTTGATATAACCAATAAATAACGGACTTTAAACTAATAATGAGGTAGTTAGAGAGACGGACGACCTCGCGTGGGCGACCTTTAACCTGTGGGACGAGCGTCCAGTACAGGGTGAAGTCAAGCGTTAGGTTCGGGAGTAGTCGTTGCAGCAGAGTGTGGAGAAGTGTGACCGCACAGAGGGGGGAAATCGGATTGGATGTGGTGTAATACTTGTAGGGAAGGAAGAATATTATGGAGGAGTTTGTATTGAATATCTCCTTCCCTTTTGGAGGTTGGAAGGTGACTAGATGAATGTTTTTCCACTGAATGTTGATGTTTTCGTCGATGTGACCTGTTCTATGCCAGTGGGTGGTGATTTTGTTTGGAAAGTCGGTGAGTTTTTCGTTAAAACCTTTGTACAGGGTTCTTGTGGATGCTGTTAGTCCGTCCGTGTCGGCCATGACTGTGATGTTGTGAGGTGCGGGAGGACCATTGTTTTTCCGGCGTGGGTTGTGTCCATTAATGTCGAAATCTCTGGATAATGAAGAGATTAGGTGTTGAAAATATTTTAGATCCTTGGAGAGACATCTTGTAGATATTCTGACGGTTGTTGATTTCTTGAAATATTCTGGAGGTTGCCAGGATCCGGTGTTCATGTAGAAGATCTTTGACGAGCCTGATCCCACACGTCGCGAGTCGCCGAGCGAGGGTGTCCCCGTCTCTATCTAACTCATTAAAGAAATAACTATTAATTGGCAGGTTAACAAAAGAAATGAAATCAGTGGGGATTGTTGTAACTCGAGCTCCTATCTTTAACCAGGCACGCATTAATTCACTGTGGAAGGTGGGGAGGTGCGGGAAAAACTTGGGGTAAATTTTTGTGGTAAACAATTCGAAATCAAGCCCAAGATTACGGTACCGCCTAAAGTAATAACCGATGAAATAAAACCATGGGTTGTCGTGGGGTTTTGAAAGGAAAGTACGTAATAAGTTAAAACGAAAGGTGAACATGCGTGCCCGGAGACAGGTGAGACCCAGTCCCCCTCTGTCCTGATCCAAAAACAAAAAACATTTCTTAAGCCAGTGTCTTTTCCCAGCCCAGACGAAGTCTGTCAGTTTTTCTTGGAGTTCATCAATGAGTTTTTTGGGTGGATAAAGTGTGGCTAGGATATGAAACAGTTTGGACGCGGCAAGTTGGTTGGCCACGAGGCCTCGGCCTTTAAGAGACATTGTGTAGGAAAATCTTTTCCATCGCGAGAGACACTTTTCGATTCTCTCGCGACACATAGACCAGTTTTTTTGAACGTAAGTATTTGAATTGCCTAGATGAACTCCAAGAAAAACTAACCCTTCATTATTCCATTTAAAACCGAGTGGTTGGTCTGACCTAGAAACCCATGATCCGACCCATAATCCCTGTGATTTGTCAAGATTTAAACGAGCAGCAGAGGCTTGGCTGTACAAATTGTAAACGCCTTTGACAATGTCGAAGCCACGGTTTTCGGTAATAAAGACGGTAATGTCGTCTGCATACGCGGAGATGACGAGGTTTCTGCCACTGTTACATGGCAGTTGAAGGCCACTATCGGAAAGTGTGTTGCGAAGGGTATGCAGGAGAGGTTCGATGGCGATCGAAAATAGTAGGCCGGATAGTGGGCACCCCTGTCTGATTCCTTTTTCAAAAGGAAAGGGGGAGGTAAGCGATCTGCCCACTTTTACCATGCTTTCTGTATTAAAATACATCAGCTTGACATAAGAAATAAAACTTTGGCCGAAGCCCATCGCTTTCATGGTTTTGAATAGATATCCGTGGTCGACATTTTCAAAGACTTGTTTCTGGTCTAAGTTTAAAAGAGCCAGTGGGATGTTTTCGGAATTACAGTACATTAGGCTGTCCCTGATGATGATGTTGACATTATTGTGGATGGAGCGCCCCGGTACCGAGTAGCTTTGGTTGGAATGTACTACTTGTTCGATAATTTTTTTTAGCCTGTTGGCAAGGACTTTGGCAAAGAGTTTGTAATCGGTGTTAAAGAAACTGGGCGCCAGTTCGCTACATCCAGTAAGTCACCCTTTTTTGGGAGGAGAGTTATTGCAGCTCTCCTGCAGGAAACCGGTAAAGACCCTGAAAGGATGGAATCATTAAATAAGGAAAAAATGTCATCTTTAATTACGGGCCAGAAATGTTGGTAGAATTCGGACGTGAGACCGTCCAAACCGGGGGATTTGTTACGACCGAGTTGTCCGACTGCGACGTCTAACTCTTCGACTGAGAATGGTTTATCGCAGTCGTCCGCGTCGCAGGGGTCACTAAGCGTGGGGATGTTTTGAAGCAGCCGCTCGCTCGCTTCCTCCTCGGTATCCGTGCGACAGTACAAGTCGGTGTAAAATTGATGAATATGGGAGTTAATTTCACTCGGATTTTCAGTAATTTCCCCGGAGGGAAGACGGATTTTGGAGATGTGTTTAGCACGTGAGGTGGACTGTTCCATACCGAAGAAAAAGCTAGAGCAGGTGTCTACTTCGTTAATGTATTTAAAACGCGCTCTGATGAGGGTGCCCCGAGCTTCTTGTTGGTACAAGGATGTTAGGGCTTCCCTCTGTTCCTTGAGAGCGAGTTGAGTGTCAGGAGACAGATGTGGCGAAGACTGGAGCTGCTGGATGCTTTCATTGAGAAAACGGAAAGATTCCCGTTTGGTCTCGACATTTTTGGCACCGAACATCTGCGTCAATTGTTTTATATTGTTCTTGCCGAAATCCCACCAAGCGTGAATATTGCTAAAGCAAGATTTTTGGGATTGCCATTGTCTCCAAAAAATAGAAATGCTGTCCGTATAGTCTTTGTTTTTTAAGAGGGAGTTATTGAAATGCCAGGGTGGACTACCTCTCGGTCGAGAGGAGGAGACTTTCCAATTGATGTTTACTGCGCTGTGATCGGATATAGCGCAGGGAGTAATTTTGCAGGACACCACTGATGGAAAAAGATCATTAGAAATATAAATTTTGTCTAGTCTCGCCTTGGACATGTTGTGATCTTCTTTGCACGGAGCATTCCTAAACCAGGTGTATTCGCGCTTGGTGCATGGGATTTTGTCTGCGCCAGACGTCCCTGACACTCAACTCATTCATCAAGTTTTGCAGTGCTTGAGCGACTTTAATCCTTCTTTCGGAAGAGGTGTAAAATCTGTCTAGACTGGGATTAATATTTATTTATTTGGACTTACACTTTTACAACAGTGGCACTCGGCCAAAAGGCGGTGCGTCCGACACACATACACATAAATAATACAAAACACATTTAAAAGCAAATTAACAAGATACAAAAATGTGTGATGATACACTCTCAGTTTTGACGTCGTAGGTGTTGTCCAGAACAAGGGATGCGCGCGCGACACCAAATCTGAGGGTGTACCATCAATCATATAGCTATCATTGACCATTGGAACCCAAGTTGATTTAAAATGAGTTCTAGAAAATATAGTAAAAATATAAAACATATATAAACAAAATTACAGCAACGAAGTATGCAAGAAGAGATTATTTACATTGTAGTCCGAATAATATCAGATCTCAATTTCCACGCACGCTTAACATATGATTTACAGAAAGTATCAAATAATGAATGAATTATATCGGCATTTTCTATATTACAGAATATACTTGAGGTGCTCCCAAGTGTGAGATGATATTTAACATCTAAGCTGCCGGATATAAAAAGCTCCCATATATCATAATATTCATTTGACATAAGATAGTTTTCTAACTTTGTATATTCTTCGGATCTAATATTATTAAGAACATGACATGTAAACAAGAAGTGTCTAACATCTTCAATACCGGAGTTACATAGGTTGCACGTACCGTCATTATCTGCCGTCCAATTTCTAATTCTGCGATTGAGTGGAAGAGTGTTGGAGCGGAGTTTAAATTTGAGACTGACGCCATGGAAGTCAGTTTTATCCAAAAGATAACTTTCTAAACATGGGCGATCTTTGATGGTTACATAATCAGTTAGTGAAGATTTGGAGCAAGCTTCTTCCAACCAATCATTATCTGAAATATCCATAAGTACGCGCTTAATCGATTTAGCCAAGTGCGGATCGAAAAGGGGCTCCCCAGTTTTCGCACAGTCAAAAATTGTATTCAAATCGCAGCTGGTAAGAATATTTTGAGCGCTATTTAAAAATTTGAAGCGCAACTGATTAAATTCGCAGCCAAGGCTAAGCATAGTAAGTAAGAGGAGCTTGGGCCAGCGATGCATTTCCATATTAGTAACTCTAGAGAGGTATTTCGCCATCGCGATATTATGAGATGTGGAAAGAGGCGACCAGCCGAGATCGCCGTAGAGTGCAACACGCGGCGTATTGCGTGGAGCCTTCAGAATATGTCGCGCCATATGCGATTGCAAGTTTTCAATTCTGTGAAGATCTGACTGGCTACAGGACCATATAGCACATGCATAATTGATCGACGGGAGCGCAATCGTCCTCCATAGTATATCCCCATAATAGACTCGATTATAGTCGTCAAAGTTGGCGATAATAGACTTAATGTAAGCAATCAGTCTACTCCCTTTTTTAACAACTTCATCAATATGTGCATGCTCCGATAGATTGCGAGATATATTAACACCCAAGTACTTATAAGAATCGACTTCCGAAATCAATCTATCACCAAGTTTCCATAATTTGTCTTTGTTAACCCTTTGACCTGTAATTAAGACATTGGACTTATCGTGATTAAAACTCAGTCTCCATTCATTTGCAAAATCGGCAGCTAGGTTTAACATACTGTTAAGTTCATTCTCGTCATTAGCCAGTAAGACAACATCGTCTGCCCAAAAGAGGCTTCCCACACAAACATCGTGAATTCTTACCCCTAAATCATGAGCCTTGAGTAATTTAGTGAATTCGTTGATAAAAATAGAAAATAAAACCGGAGACAGGACACAGCCCTGTTTTACCCCGTCAGTCACTTCGAAAAATTCCGTATTAATATTCCCAAATTTAACCCGAGCCTGGATATTATCGTAGAGTGCATCGATTAATCTCCAAATTCTACCCCTTAACCCTGTATTCCACGCTGCCATAAGAAGAACATCTCTCCAAACTGTGTCAAAAGCTTTTCGGAAATCCAGGAAGGCCATACAAGTTTTTTTACCCTCTGCAAGACGACACGCGGCTATGCTTTTAAGGGTAAAAATATGATCGTCACATCGGTAAGACGAACGCCCTCCCTGGACTTCCGAAAGAGCATTTGTACTTTCCAGGAAATCGGAGATATTCATTGCAATAATTCTGTTAAATATTTTTACAACACATGAGGTCAGGGAAATCCCCCTATAGTTGTTCAAATCCTTACGGTCACCTTTCTTAAATATGGGTACAATGATACCGCGATTCCATTCCTCGGGGATCTTTTCAAACAAAATAAACTTTCTAAACATATCCAAAAGCGACCGATTTAAACACTCACCCCCATTTTTTAAGAGCTCGTTCGTAATGCCATCAATACCTTTAGATTTGTTGTTATTGGCTATCTTCAGGGCTTCGATTAGAATATCCATGTTAATATCAACGTCATAAATACAATTACTATTATCCCTACCCTCATTAGCACTGTCTGTGTTACCTCTGAGATTGTTAACAAAACTCTTAGCTCTACAACTCCGAGTGCGCTCATTATCATCATCATTTAGATTTAAATGCATTTTACCCAGAGTACGCCAATATTCAAGAACCGTCTGGTTCATTTTTGCCTGATCAGAAATTATTTCGTTAGAGTAAGGAGATTTTATGCAATTAATACTGGGGTTATCGCGATTATTATTGCTTCCCTTCAAAACTTTCCAAAAATCCCTACACGATGGTCCACCCTTCTTAGCGATATTAATGGATCTATTAACCCGCATCTCAGTGATTTTATTCCTAATTAGTTGTTTTACACGAGTACGCTTTTCCTGATAATCTTGCCAAAGTAAATCTCCTAAGTCTTTGTCAGATCTGTCACCCCGCACCCATTGTCTGCGCAATCTAGCGGCACTTCTACGACCCTTGATACCCTCATCAATACTATCATCAAACCATGAATTGCACTTAACCCTGGACTCTTTTATATACCCCTAATCCTACAGTCGCTGCCGCCAGGATGTGGTTTTTCCAAGAGTCCCACAGAGTATCAGGATCGTCAAAAGAATCAATATCCCAATTATCGAGATTAATCCGCAAACGATCACAATAAAGTGTGAAGTCTTGGTCTTCCTTAACATCCCAATAAATCCTTTTGACAACATTGTCATTTTGTTTGGCAGGGAAATTATTTTGCAAGCGCATTGTTAGAGACAAAACATTGTGATCACTCCCTAAACCGTATTTACGGTCTTCATCAACAATAAATTCATGAACACAATTAACAAGGTTATTAGAACATATCATGTAATCGATAGTACTTTGCAGACTACCTCTAAACCAAGTAATTTTGCCGTGGCAATTTCTGTGGCGATTTAAGATTGAAAAATTTGCATCATCACAGAAATTAAGGAGCCGCACACCATTTGAATTCAAAACAGGATCACCATTGCTTATTTCCCGGCCAATTCGCGCATTCATGTCACCCATGATTAAGATCGAGGGTCAATCTCTTCGTTCTCAAGAAGCATAACTTCAGACAAGAGTTGTCCATACATTTCTTCAGTAGTGTCATTATCAGAGCCCTCAACCGGGAAATATGCAACAGCAATATGTAATGGTTGATCGTTATCAATGCGAACTTTAAGCCCTAATCTTTCATAATCATCACCGCCTGAATTAAATAAATCATCATCGACAACATTAACCGAGTTTAAAAGAAGGAGGCCTATACCGCCACCACCCCTTTTAGACCTGTTTTTGCCTACCCATCTATAACCATAAACATCAATACTATCAATACCCTTTAAGAAAGTCTCTGCAACCCCAAATACATCAATACTTTCATCATTCAACAACTTGGCTAATTCGTGGATCTTTGGCCTTAACCTATTAACATTGTTAAACGCAATTTTAATACTATGATATTTCTTAGCTCTGACACGGTTAGTACAATTGAAATCACCACCCACTATTATGTAACCGTCACTGTGTTCAGTACAACGAGCCCGGAGGGCATCAATGCATTGGAGGGCGACATAATCTGTTTGCGGAACTAATATGTAGCGGCCGGAATATCTTAATGATTATTGTTGACATTTTGTCGTGTTAAGCTATGCGCTTTGTGGTTTCAGAGTCACGCAAATAAATCCGTGTTTTCTGTTGCTCACTTGAGGGCGCTACATTTTGCCGCGCTTTGAGAAGCACAATGTGAGTGACATTTTTCCGACACATTTTTTATTGTATTTCTGGTTAATTAATCGTCAACCCTGGACAGCTCAGATAAAGTAAGTCTTACCGCTTATTCTTAATTATCCATAGATAAGCTTGGCGATTTATTGTTATGGTTAGTAGTTGGATAAAGCTGTAGTTTGAGGTGAAATTCTGTAGCGATTATTTCTTATAATGGCCATGTCACGTCATGATCCGTCTATAGGGGTCGCTATTTAAGGTTTAATGGTGCTCGTTTCTTAATGTTGTTTGTTCCTACTGTAGTGGGTATATTTACGATTTTCCCTTTGCATATAGTTAGTGTTTTTCAAGGCAATTAATTATCAGTCTAGACTACCAGAGGCACTGTTTGATAAGTTGACATTTACATTGTAAAATGACATTTACTTAATTTGGTACTCTTGTCTGTGTTTATTTGTTACAGTTGAACCACACACAGTCACACACAGTCACACACAGTCACACACATCTGTGTCACAACTTTGCCTTATTCTTGCCAGACCTTTGCTACACCGTGGTCACACGCATACGCTTATGGAATCCCATACGTATACGTCGTCATCATTAAAGTTATAAGAAAGGATTGAGATGTTTACTTAAGTCACCGTGTGCGTATCAATTCCTGAGCTTTATTAACCACGACATCAACGTCCATCTGTAGCATTTGGAGGCTACATAATACATTGTAAACATGATAGGTGGTGGAATCTAACACAATTTTATTGTACAGAATGTGATTTTGAAAAATTGTGGAAGAGATCGAAATATCAAAATTACAATTGTTTTTAAACAAGCTAACGACCCCTGTCCCACGGGTAACCCCTTGCGAGCAATGGACGCGATAGGGCCAGTGTTCCCAACACGAAGAGTTTTCGTTTAATTTATACGTTTCCTGCAGGAAAACTATGTCGGGGTTATGAAGGGTAATATCAACGTATGTTTTGACACTTAAATGTTTGAGTTCCTCGTAGCACCCTCGGGTGTTAAGGGTAGCCATGCTTAGTGCCATAAGAAAAACAAAACAACTATTCATTTTTTACGGGTGATGAGGGGTTCATCATCAGGGTCCAGTCTTTTGATGAGTAGCCTAAGCCTCTGCTGCTGGTGTTTGTGGAGTAGGGGGCTATTCCTCATGGGTTTGAGCTGTTGTACTAGCCCTGGGATGTTTGGTGTGAATTTTCGCGCGATCAGACACGCCTTTTTGCTTGATTTTACGCGCTTTAGGAAATTGACCATCTCATTGTTAGTTAGGGGGCATTTGGGAATATGTAGATTTGAGAACTCGTGAAGGTCCTGAGAACACTGGCTTGTGTCGGAGGAGACGGATTCGTGGTCGCTCAGTTCTCCCTCTTCCATCGGGGTGGATGGGATAGGGGAGTTAGCGGGGGGACGGCGGGGTAAAAGGGAGGGGCGGGGTGCAGGGGAGGGGAGGGAATAGGTGGTACTGGCCAACAGAGGGGTAAGAATTGTAGTCGTATCTTTCGCCACGGATTTCTTTTGTTGCTTCTGGGAGACAACCGTGGAGAAGAGAGGGATGTTTTGTCGTGAGGGGGCAGGTGGGGACCAGAAAGGTCGGGGCATTGGAGTTTTGTCCCCGCGGTAGTGTCGACTTCTGCTTCCGGCGGTTGCGATGAGGTGTGTGAAGACGGGGCAGATGATGGTTGCTTCGTGGTCTCCGACGACTGTTTAGTGTTGGGAGGTTTTGAAATGCTGGGGCGAGCTGGGGAAAGGGACGGAGCAAGGCGTTTAGGGCTAGGGTCAGAGGGCAATTTGGACGTGGATTGGCGCGGTGATTTAGAGGGACCTGTTCTTTCTGGGGTTTTGCTGACTTTGGATTTTTTGCAGGGTGTTTTGGGTCGGATTTGCCTTTGGAGTGGATGAAAACTGGAAGAGGGGCTAGTGGATTGTCGTCTGATTTTGGCTCATTTGGGGTGTCTGGTTGGCTGGGGGCTGTGTTCTTTTTACAGGCTTTACTGAGATGGCCGATTTCCCCGCAATTGAAACATTTGGCCGATTCCGTCGAGAGGAACACGCGATAATTCACACCATTATTCGTTAGGTTGATATGGCTTGGGATTGTTAGCTGTTCCCCGACAGGTCGGAACAGCTATTGTTTCTGTCAAGATTTTTTTTAATTTTTATTATTATTATTATTATTCTTTCTTTCTCGCAAAACCCCATTGCTTTAACACGTGCACTTTCTTGGCGGCAAATGGCCTTCTTAGCATTAACAGAAAGAGTCAAGTCATGTACCATATGGAAGCTTATGCCTCGACTTAGTTTCTAAATGTCATTAGACTAACATTCTTAATTAATTAGCTTAGTTATAGTCACAAGAACCATAGCTCAAGAAGTATACACCCGATCATCAAACTTTTTTCAGTTATACATTTATGGGGTACTGTAGATGTGGCTTTTGGCCTAGAATGTCGTGTGACGTCATCATGACATCATTTATAGCGCGTTTTGTATCTGTGTACAAAACACATGCACTGTGTGACCGAGTCGCTTCATTAATCGCGAGTGAATCTCAATATGTCTTTGTACATAGTACACGCACAAATATCACGGTGGGCTAAAGCGAGTCTAATTAAAAAACTATGTTCAGGGAGAACCATAGGAACCGTGAAGTCCCTATGGTTCTCCCTGAACCATATTAACCCGTGAAGTCCCCGTGGTTCTCCCTGAACCATATTTCTCACTTAGCGACAGTAGAGAAAACGAGTTGCCCGAAATTGGTTCTCCCTTGAACCTTTCTCACTTAACGAAGGTTGAGATACGAGTTGTGCGATACGGTTCTTTTCAGAACCTGTATCTCAGCTTCACGTTAGTTGAGATAAACACATGGTGTTACCGCAAACCGAAACGTTATCTTAAAATAATTATTTCATTATAAATTTGGCTGAAACGTGTTGAACAGGTGTGTATGGACTATTAATTTTTCCTTCAGCTTCATAAAATCATATATTTATTCTTAAATCGATGCAGCTAGGCCTATTTTGTGAAATGTATTTTCTTTTAATTATGAAAGGAGCAATGAAGAGTATTAAACGCGTTTGAAGTTTGGGACTGTTTTTGGCAGCACGTTTTCGGTGAATTATTGTCACATATGTTTAAATCTACAGCACGCACTTCATCTTCACAAATGTGATCATATTCGACACACGATTCGTCACTTCGTGAGATACTAAAACAATGTATTAACAATGATATAACAATGATGTTATTATTCAAAGTTATACATGTAGTCTTTTTAAGCAGCTTTTAACCAGTGCTTTTAATTTAAATGAATATGTACACGTAACTTTAATATCTTGTGATTTTATGCCTAAAGCTCATGGTAACATGATGTGTGTTAGCAAGTGCGTCACAAGCTCATTGGCGCATTTTCGTCTTCGAAAAGAATTCATGTACATTTAGATGCCGAACATACTCCCTTTTCATTGATAATTCTGTCAATGATGTCATATGAAGGGTCTGTGTATTGAGGGTTTTCTAGGGACTGTTCTAACCAGCTCTGACCAGCAGATTTAATGATTTGATAAATCTACTCACTATCCACAAAATAATGGACGAATCCTACCAATGCACCAATACAATGCATGCGATAATTGTGGCTGAAAAATAAGGGCGGGACATCACAGATTCCCTCTGCACTTCTTTGAACGGAACGCGCCTACCTGGCGCCTACGTCGGACATGTATTGTGACGGTAGGATTAGTCCATTATTTTTGGATAGAGGAGGATTTATAAAATCACTTTTATTCAAGCGCAAAGCAGACTTGTCCTTTTTAGGCCACTGTTGAGAAAACGTTCGATCCGCTTTTCGGGAAGCAGGAAAGCAGATAAATGGATTTGTCTAAAACGTTCGTTCTAATTTTTGGGTTGTGGGAAACCAGAAAAGCAGTTGTCCACTTTTAGGCCACTGTGTGACAAAACGTCTAATCTTCTTTTCGGGAAGCAGAAAAGCAGAAAAATGGATTTGTCGACAATGTCCAATCTGCTTTTCTTGTTGTAGGAAACCAGAAAAGTAAATATTAATTTTTTGACCGCCAGTGTAGGTGAAAAAGTAAAATCTGCTTTTTGTAAAACTGAAAAGCATGATGTTCAATCTACTTTATAGGTAGAAGAAAAGCAGAAAAGTAGAAAAATGCACAAGCCAACAACGTTCAATCTGCTTTTTCATTATTTAGAAAGCTGAAAAGCAGATGTCCACTTCTCGAACTCAATTGTATACATAATTCAACCCCATATTGATTATTGTATAACTCTATGCGGCTATGCGCCTGATGTACAATTAAACAGAGTTCAACGCTTACAAAACAGAATGGCACGCATACTGTCAAATAACTACAATTGGAATGTTAGTCCATATGACCTTCTTAAAATGTTAAATATTCCTGCAGTTACTCAGAGACAAGGTTTTTAAATGGAATTTTAATGTATATGTGTTTAAATGGTACAGCCCCTAATTAGTAATTATATGTCTGATTTTATATCGACGGCTTCTGATTTAAATTTTTATAATACCCGTAATGTTCAAGCTAATATGTTATATGTTCCAAAACCTAGAGTGGAACTTTTTAGACAGTCTTTTCAATATGTAGGACCTTCGTATTATAACGTACCAAATGTAATAAAAGGGGCTGGTGATATATTAAGCTTTAAACGTTCATTAAAGATTATGTTTTAAATGTATAAAGACATCTGTATCTATACATTAAGTATTTAGTTATCTGTAGTATCTATATTAAGTTCTTTTTTCTTATTTTTTATATAAACTCCTCAAAAAAAGTTTGGAAACTCAAGTTTGACTGACGATTTCTCTCTTGTTACCAACTCATTTTCCTTGCATTTGGTATCATTGGAAAGCCCTGTTATTCCTCTTTACAATGATGTGCCATTTGTTATGATTACGCAATTGGGGATGTGCAGCACAGCTGAATATGGGGTGGGTGTAAAGTGAAATGTTGCAAAATGCATTGCTATTGTCAAAAGTGTTTTGGAAGATGGATGTGTCTTGAATGATTGTCTGCTTACTAACCAATATTTAAAGGTTGTAGGCCATAAATGTGCGGAAAAGTTCAGAAATCCACATGGCCTGTCACAATAAATTGCCTCCAGGATAGCAACTCTGTTGTTAATGTGGTTGAGTTTCAAACAAAGTAAAAGAATTTGTCATTTTCTGCACTCAAACACCCAGTATTCTCCATCAGTAACAACATCAGTACAATGAAACTCTCTATCACTAACAAAAGAAAAACAAGACGTAAGGAAAGTCTTTTTTCTGGTTTAGTCATTGAACAGCTTCCTTCATTGAACAAGAACCTCAGTAGCGGGTGGACGATCCGAATGCAGCCACAACAGCCTGGCACCTCCTCCTCATACTGGTCATCACCATACGAGCCGGGTCACACGTTGCTGTGGGATGGCGTCCCATTTATCAATCAGGATCTGTATGACAATAGCAATGCATTTTGCAACATTTCACTTTACACCCACCCCCATATTCAGCTGTGCTGCACATCCCCCAATTGCGTAATCATAACAAATGGCACATCATTGTAAAGAGGAATAACAGGGCTTTCCAATGATACCAAATGCAAGGATAATGAGTTGGTAACAAGAGAGAAATCGTCAGTCAAACTTGAGTTTCCGAACTTTTTTGAGGAGTTTAGTATTGTATTACTTTGTACACTCACTCGCCAAACGTTTTGCAACATGCTTAAAATTAGCACTTTAACAGTAACGGGTGAGATGATCATTTAATCTGATTTCATCAAACGTGTATTACATAATTTCCGAGCAAGAACAGTAAAAAAGAACATTGACTTCAAAACACAGGCACTTTCAAGAAGTCTTAAGTAGTGTAAATAAAATAAAATAAATTATTGTAACACAGTTCTCCAAACTGAACTTTGGTGTGTGTTGCAATACTTATGGCCAGTGAGTGTATCTCCTGGGCGCCTAGGAAGAATACCGGAAGGTAAATGGCCTGCCCAGGTTAAATATTTTGAAATAAAATAAATAAATAAATGTATGTTTCCAGTACGAGTGTAAATTTACACGTACACGAAACAGAAATACCCTCACTTAATGTTTTCCAAATACATTTTTCAGTTGTTTGAATAAAATAAATATTACCGTGACGTTTAATGTGATGAATGAAATTTGTCAAATGCAGTTTTATACTATTTATACTATTATGTGTAAGGCGAGTACAAAGCTCTTAGTCTAATACCCCAACCCCACAGACGAAACGCGAATGCACTCGTCAAAATATTTTCACAATATAAAAGAAGGGCTTCCAATCAATAACAGCATGTTGGCTTGACTGGGGGATCTCGTTCACACTAATTGTACACAGAATGTACATGCACTGATTCCATGTGTTGTTGGCATGTGGTAAAGTAGCGTCTGTGTTGTAGATGGACAAGCGGGCATAAACTCTGAAAAAAGCCAAGAAATTTTAGAGCCCAGAAATAATGTAAAAAATGAGCAATTTTATGTTTATTTATTTATTTATTTTTACATTTTACTTTCGGGACATTTTTCATCAGAGGAAGAAAAAAAGGGAAAAAAAGAAAAGAAAAAAAAAACGGCGATTTTTTTCTTTTAATGTTCGTAAGAATCCGTAAAACAATACAATGTAAGTAACTTTAAGAAAAGCTTGTTAAAAAGTCCTGAACTGGGCCTACGGTCGTTGATCGCGTGAGTCATCAAATTCTTTTGAACAAGTTACATAAATGTTTGTGGTTCAATGTTGGACTGGTTCAAGTCTTATCTTACAAATAGGTCTCACCGGTTCAGTTTATGGGATCATCATCTGACTGGGCTGCAGTTCATTCTGGTGTACCACAGGGATCTATTCTTGGACTTCTACTTTTCAACATTTTTGCTTTTGTTTTGCCATTTTGTGTTCAATCGAATCTTCGTTAATATGCAGATGACAATGTTTTGTATAGAGTCATTAAAACTCAAGATAATGAAGCAGCACATAAACACCTGGTGTAACTTAAACTGTATGGCTTTAAACCCAAATAAATGTAAGCTAATGACTGTGACCCGTTCTAAAATCCTGCTAAACCACTGTATAATATTGGTGATTACACTTTGGAAAAATAATGATAACTACAAATACCTTGGTGTTATTATTTGTAGGGACTTAAGCTGGAAAACACATTTTAACACTGTTCCTTCCAAAGCCACTAGGCTCAATGGATTTATTGGTAGAGTAGTTAAAACTAGGGACCCTAAAATTATCATTTCACTTTATCGCTCGCAGACAAAAAATGTGATAAGATACAATGGGTGATTTACTATATGTGAAGTTTTATCTTTCACATATTCCTTAGTTTTCACATATTTGGTAACAGTACACAGGCTTGTTGACTCAAACAAATGCTTCTAGTGAATATTATGATATGAAATTATAGCAAAAACATATTTCATCAGTGGTGTATTTAGGATAAATTTGTAATGGTAGGGAGGAAGGGAATGGTGATTTTGGAGGCAGTTTGCAGGCAATTAAATGTTATTTTCCTTGGAGAGCACATTTCTGTGTTCACCATTAGGGAAACGAGCCCAGTCTAATGTCACGGTCGCCAACCCCCGATTCGAGGGTTCGAGGTGTGATATCCTTGCAGTGCTCCCAGCTTGGGGGTGTCCACAAGTTAACAAGATAAACATCTCTTTTCATACCTTTGTAATTGATCGGGTCACTGAGTGGTCAACTTCCGGCCGTGTATACAACAGTTACGCGCAGGTGCGATTACGGTTGTGCGTGACAACGTAAAAGTGTGTATTAAGTTTTACTTATGTTATAAAAAAAATATTTTACATTTGTTTAGTAGAATTTTACTATGAAAGTGTATAAAAGACATGATTTAATGTCAAGTCCCCCACGAGGCGCTGTGTCTCATTCAACGTCAAATTCAAGATGGAGAACACGAAGGTGAATAATGTCACAGCAGTGGGAGTATCGTCAAAATTTTACTGATTGAGCAGTGGCGTAACTACGGTCCAATTTTCAGGGGGGAACTAGGGGTGCACCACTTTTTCTAGGGGGCATGTCAATACTTGAATCCTGCATTCTCAAATAGGGACCTATTTTTTCAAAATTCTGAATTGGGGGCACCCGGGGGGCACGGACCTTGGCTGGGCGGCACGTTCCCCCGTCCCCCCTATATTTACGCAACTGTGATTGAGGCGGATGAAGGTAAACAATTGTTGAGTAAACAAGCCTGAATCGTTTGTGGAATGAAATATCAGCGTATACTCGTTCAGACACAGTCATGTACCATACGTTATGCATTATGCGCCCAGCAACGACTGCTTCATACAAGTCATTGTGCAAGTATGTGCATGCATGTGCCGTGACCATTATGCGCTGTCAATCGGATACATAGTTTCGCCTTTCTCTCGGAACAACTAAGGCTTAACCTGAACTATATAAGGAGAACACCAATACAATTATTTAAAAACTCAACATTTGTTTAACCTTCAAATACCTCAACCAGGAATCCTTACATTTGTAACTGGGCCAGGTACAAAACAGAACTCCCATAGACATATTATCAAACAATAATGTAAGAAAAACAAAATACCCATTAAAAGTAATACTTTATACAATAGAGGTAAACCATTTAGTCTTATACCTCACAAGTATGTAAAATTTTACCTAACCAACATTTACCTACAAGGTAGGTTAATAAAATTACCTAATATCGCAGTAAAACGTTCTGTTAGGTAACATTTTACCCAACGCCTGTTTGGTCAAGTACTTAATTATTAGGAGGTTCCCCGGGAACATCTAAAACAGGGTAAGATTTTACACAGCTTGTGTAATTTCTTTTCTGGTTTGTAGGAATGTGACTGGAATCGCTTACAGGCGCGGCGGCCGCATGAAAACAAAGTGTGTCTTCCAGAAATTGATTACCAGACTTATTACATTGTCCCAAACAAACACTGGTCTCTTAATTTTCATGGTGTTTGGTGTCAATTCTAGAGAAATGGAATGAACATTTTTGAAAATTTTGCATTCAGGAGACTCTGTGTAGGTATTTGTGAGCTGGGTAAAATATGTTTTGTAAAATATTACACAATTTAGGTAAAATTTCGGGAAAATAAAGAACACAATTGCTGTGTAGGCCTAAGTTAAAAATTACGTAATTTAAATGTATTAAATTTTATTTACATAATTTATGTAACTAATTCAAGTCTTTACCTTGCCCGTGTAACTTTTACCACAAGGAACCTAAGCATTGCCGTGCGTTGTGTAAAAATTCACTTTTAATTGTGTAAAGCCCACCATGTGATCATGCATTGTGTGTGCGCGACGTGTGTGCAAAAGCAGTGTGTGCCTGTCAAGTCGACAATCGCCTCACAACATGGAGTAAATGAGAGAGAAAACCTCGTGAAGTGGGGATTTGAAGAGATGTTTTCATTTTATTGTTGATAAATAAACGAAACGTCTTTGAAACTGTAAAGTATGGTGGGGTGCCTTGTTTCATTTACATTATTTTAATGAATTATGCAGACCAAACAATGTAGTAAAAGTTTACAAGGTCAAATAGTAAAAAGAGTCTAGTATTCTACACAAAAAGTAAGTATTTTTTACCAATACATTCAGTAACAATTTACTTAATTTATGTTTACCTATTTAAGAGGTAAATCTTTTTACTGATTTTTGAAGTAAAAGTTTACAAAATGTTTATGAAAAACTTTACCCAACACGCATTTTGTAAAACTTTACCAAACAATTAGGAGGTTCGTATACAACATTGCAAAATAGTAAAATTTTACACAACTTGTGTATTTTTTTTCTGTGCGTATTTCAGCGTATAAAGCTTGATTTTTATGGAGTTCATGGAAACAATTTCTAGTGGCAGATGTGATAGTAATATCTCTCCCATATGTTCCTGTAGACGAAGCCAAATCAAAATTTAGGTTTTGTTGTTGAAAATACAGTCTAGACGAATTTATAAACTGTGACGAATTTATTTGGGAGTGAGGATGGGAGATGAATATGCAAATTCCCTCCAAATAAAAGATTAGGGCTGACATATGTCAGATTGTCGAAATTATCTTTTGTTAAAATGCTGCTCATTAATGTTTTTAGTAATATATCGCCGTAGCTGTCAGACTAACACATGTCGTAAATATTTATTTTTATGGCTTTTTCAAAAGAGTTGTGTTTAATGCATTTGATTACGCCTATGGTGAATTGGTTTGGGGACATTATATAGCGACATTTTATTTTTTATTAATGTTATTCTAGCAATATATTATATTGGCTGCAGGCCGAAATATGGGGGAAAAAACATTTTGCTAAATCCATCGTGATTATTGGGAAATGGAATCAGGCGAGAGCAATATACAATGTACAACGGCGTGGGGTCATGAGAATTATAAAGTGTTCTTAACTTGGTCAGGGGTTTTCTTTATTATTACACACTGTAAAAAAATAATGTATGCAACAAATACGTAAATTTCAAAGGATGATGCCAAATTCCAATTTATCTTATCTGACCCCTAACCTGTCACCCATTAGGCCTCCTGCCCCACCCAACAGAGAAAATCATCCCCTGACACACATAGGCCTACACAATAAGAAATTTAAAAAATATATATTTTCTATTTTGTGTGTAAACATTTTGAAGGTTCATTTAGGCCTACTGTTTTACGAAGATAATGTGGGAACGTTTATGAACTTAAAACTGTGGGTCCACGTCTTTGTTCTGTACCATCGCTTACCGCAGGGTCTATAATAGCATCATGGTGATAGCATTTAAAACTAGCCCGCCTTCCAGTTGATCCTGGCCGATTTCCGCACCTTTAAATATAGCCGGAATCTGGTTGTGCAAGCTTATGACTGGACCCTTCCAACCCCATTTTCCCATCCCTTTTCTTCAAAATAAAATAACGCAGTTTCTGTTTTCTGGGGCATAATTCCTTCAGAAGAAATTCTCCCCATTAAAATAACTGACAAAAATAAAGTGCCCTGAACTAGTTTACTATAAAAGAAACACCTCATATTGTTTACCACCTGCCACTTTCAGCTCCCTCTCAACTTTAAAACTATTCATTGTACAATCATAATGAGAATCACTAGACATTAGGTGTTTGTCCTATGGACGAACACAAAGCTGTTCCGTTGTTGTTGGACTATGATTATGACGCGACCCTCAACCTAAGTTGTAGGCCTAACCCTGATCTTGACATTGACCATAAAAGGGTGCGAGATTTACAATGGTTTTATTCTCGTTATGATGAGACTGATTTTAGTTTAAGTAGGCCTATAAGAGAGCGAGTCTGAATATAAGGCCGTGCGAGATTTTTTATTTTTTTATTTTTTTTCGTAAAAGTGGAGTTTAAAACTCCATTTATTCAACAATCATATACATACATTCATTAGAACACACCATATTACGTTAAATAAATATACATATGTACAAAAATAAAAATTAAGTACAGTAAGGTGTAGTAAAATAATGGTGTCAATTATACAACAAGGAACATAATCATGAACACTAAATATCAAATAATCATGACGGAAAATAGATGCGGAAACGAAGGCTCATGCACCCCGAATGACAAACGATGATAAACAAATCATGCAAAATCAATCAATATATAAATAATACACAACAAAGAACATAAATCAGAGGCGATTTCTTGTGATGATTGTGTAGGGGGACACATCAGCGGGGATCTCACCGGACCCTACCCCTCCCCATGACTGAACTCCACCCCCCGTCATTCCCAAATTGTTGTCCCCTTTTTACGCCAAAATATGTTTTTAATTTTTTTTTTGTATTGACCTCTTGAAAAACGCACTAAATTACTGCATGGGGTTATAAAAAAAATTACCCAAAAGGCTACTTGTAAACAAAATAATTATGTGATAATAAAAACCCTCTGAATAACTCTTTGTTGAGAGGATTATTATTGGGATGGGGGACATTGGCAACCCATCACAAATACTGGGGGGGACATGTTGTACCTAACTCCCTCCCCCTACCCCCGGGGTCGCCACCCATGCTTATTACTTTAGGCTTGCCAATAATGGGTTTATCATTCTTTCTCAGAACAAAAGGGAAATCGTAAGGGAAGGCAGGCCAATGTCGTCTTTGGGTAAACGCTGTCAAGTATGATGAAAACTAACCAAAAAAATAAAAAACTGAAAAACATTGCTGTATGTAAATAATTTTTATTCACTATGGGAGAACATTTTAGATTATGGGTACTTTCAAACGCATATATCCCGATGCATTTTAACTTTCAAGTAGTAGCAAATTTTATGAACAATATATTTTATTTATTTTTATTTTATTTTATTTTATTTTATTTTTTTATATTTTTATTGGGGACATGCCACTCATGACGTCACTGGACCATGATTTTTAAAACCTACTTAAAGGTTAGAATACATTTATTAATGTGCAATACAAATGTTATTGGGCAACTTGAGTTAGTCCACGTCAATGATATGCAATTGTGTAAACCACTATGCTACCGAGCGAGCAACCCGGAGCTTAGGAGGCTTATGGGAAGGTTAAAATTGGTAATAACCACATTATTAAACAGCTGATTTAATCACAATTGATTTTATCACCCGACGCAAGAATTTCATCACATTATTAAATTAACGATTTATTATCTGAACATTCACGTCATTCGTCAACCATCCTCGTGAATTGTTTTGTTTTGTATTTAAAGAAAAGAAGAACAGCGCCCTCCGCTGACAGGGAGTTGTTAACAATGTTAGCCATCTTCAATTGATTGTGTCTCGCATCATACACTATCGTCAAAGTCACTGATACCTCAATTAGTAGATGGATAGACTTTGAAACGAGCGGTCCGTGGTTCAATTCCCGAGACAGAATGATTTTTTTTTACCCAACTGATATCTTGATATCCTTTAATACTATAACACATTTAAATTGCAGTCAAAACTACCAACGTACTCGTAGCACGATTCGATAGTGCGCTGGTACTGTCCCCTCAGACCACTGGGGTCTGGGTTCGATTACCGTCTGCGCCCAATTCAGGAACTTGGCTTTTCCCCGGAACTGGCTCTGGCCGTGTTTCTCTCCTAAAAGTGCAGGGCCTTCTTGGCTAGGAATCGGGGCAGGGAAGGATATATATGATATCGGTGAGCCAGAACGCCAGACCTGAAGGGCCCTAATGGAAGCCGGAGAAGGGACCCTATCCGACTTTAAAAAGCCTATGCCTTTAAAGCGCAGGTAGGGATCAATCCTGATAAATCGCGGCTCCTGAAAGCCTGGTATTCGCCTGTGTAACTTTTTGATTATTTTATTTTTATAGGCCTATTATATAAGTGCCCTTAATACAAGTAGGCCTATAATATTTTTGCTGAAATTAAAAAAAAATCAATTATTTTGCTATATTCGTGAATTTTTGTCAATGAAGAACTTAAAGAACCGTCAGTGACACCAACCATCTTGCTATCTTGCAGGGCGCCCTCATGCATACAGTGTAGATCATCATCACCATCACCACCATCACCACCATCACCATCATCACCATCATCACCATCATCACCATCATCACCATCACCATCATCACCATCATCACCATCATCACCATCATCACCATCATCATCCCATAACCGTTGTCGGTCGTGTGGGCACCATTGAAGCAACATCAACCACTTCGAATTCTTTCTATCAAACTCGATCTCTGATCTCCCTCATCAGCTGTTCTGTCTTCAATCCGGTCCACTCCTTTATATTGTCCATCCAACATTTCCTTGCTAACATTAAGCTAGCAAAATGTTATTTATTTTTTTATACAATTTTATTCAATATTTGTACATGAAATCCCTTAAAAAACACAGATACACTACATCCTTACTGTTGGCCCTGCCGTAACAACATCCGTGCCGTATTTTATGTTCGACAGTTGCGGAAAATAAGCTTAGCTATACTGTTTTCCTGCGTGGCTGACTGAAGCCTCTGTAAAAATTCCGTCAGTAACTGTTAGTGAAAAGCACAGCAATGTTCAGTGGTAACGAGTCACGAATCTACAAGAAAATCATGACAAATAATGGCCTATACGTTTGACCAAAGTCAACTTATATCGATATCAGTTATCGGAGTAGTATCCGAAAGCCAACTTTGATAAAGATCTTGAAAAATGATTATAATTATTATAAATTATTCTTAATGATATTTGTTTTAAGTTAAATTAATACGCGAACAAAAACTATTTGCAATAGAAAATACGAAAGAGAAAGGACAAATTGATGTGCTTGTTTAGCGGAGGAAGGGTGCACATTCCCATTTCCAATCCACATCGTCATAATTATTTGGGGTTTGTTCTCCACCTCCACCCTGTCCCCCGGGATCGCCGCCCATGATCTCATACATATTAGAACGGGCTCGGTTTGTGAAAAGTTGGGTCGTGAGACTCACACATGAGAAAACTGTCTGTGACATTGTGTTATCTTAAAATTGTATATCTTAAAATTGAAACAGTAAGAATGTTCTACAATGAGATATGCATGCATCTCGTATTTTGCCTATAATTGTGGGCGAGGCACAACAGGATGACGGTATTATGTACATTTTTCAGATTAAGACCTCTCTTAATATTGTGAGGACACAATATTTCAAACATGTGTGTTTCAATTTGTGTCTAAAATGGAAACAGTGACGAAGGTTAAGTAGTTATATAAATTATGAAAGCCCCGTTTGCATTCTGCCATTGTTTTGGGCGAGGACGTACACGTGTTCCAAAGTGGGCAGCATACAACACACAAAACGAAACCTTTGCCCACACCATTGAAAGTTTGTTTCAATTTATGTCTTACATGGAAATATGAGGAAGGTAAGTATTGTCGGTCTGTTCTTTAAAATAAAATCACCGGAAAACCGCGGTTTTACCCGGAGGTAAAACGGCTAGCCAAAAATTGAAACTGCCAAAGACTAGCCGTTAGCACAAACTGATTTTTTACAATATTTTGTTTACATAAAAACTTATGTTGTTTGCTTTCCTTATAACATAACATCTCTTAAAATGTGGAAAAATCAATTACTGATATATTCCCCTCTTTAACAATACTTGGTAAATTTATTTAGTGAGATACTGTTGTTTCTAATTTTGCAAGTGAACATCTTCCTTTTTAAACAAGGACAACAGGAATTCACCTGTTATAAACAAAATTGCATGTGATATAACATCAAGCAAAAAACATGGAATATGAATTCATTAATAATTTTAATATTTCACCCTGGAGAAATATTTATAAAATGTATTTATAATTTAGATAATACATACATTTCCTATTTTAAAGATGTACAGTACCTTCTAAAACATCCTGATCCAAAATAACCGTCAAAAGTAAATATAGAAAAGTACCTCACTTCAAAAATGACCACTGTATAATAATGTGTACTTATAGGTCCTATGAAATTGTATTTTTTCACACAACATTTTTGGGGCTTAATATATGGTTTTGTATTAATAAAATATAATACTTACTATTTTTATAAGTTTGTCATGAGTTATAACAATTTAATTTGTCCCCAAAATTTGTGTTGTCCCTTTTGATATCGCATTTCGTGACGTAGACCTAGGCACCGAATGACAAAGGACATTGACAATGTACATTCCTGACCATTATGCTCTGGTAAGCTTCACTGCATGCAGCCGTCCAAACAAATTCGTTGATATTTTGGATCTGATGGGAATCTGTGCAGACTGACACCATTCTTTAGAAGTGTTGCTGTAATCAGCAACAATACACCTTGGTGGCATAACAACAAAAACAGTTACATAAGTTTGCACGTTGTATCATTCATATGTATCGATCGATGCGCGCCAACAAACAGCGTGTTCCTAGGTCTACGTCACAAATTGGTTCCCTTTTAGGGGCGCGGATTCATCCCAAATTGTTATGTTTTATTTTTTTGCGATGTAAATCTCCAATACATTTTTTTTTAAATTGCATTTATAGGATAATGTGTGCATATTTTATAGTTTAAAATGGAAAAAAATTCTAATTCAAAGGACCTTTAAGAGAAATCATCTTAAGTATACAATGTACATGCATCACACATTGTACATCTCACATCCTGATCAAAAGACATATACAACATATCAACAGTAAATACAGAGATACAAAAAATCATCACCGTTTAATAAAATGTAATTTATATGTACTTAAACGAACAATATGGTCACGATCAACAAGCCATGGAATCGGAGTGCTAGTTTTAGGTGACTGCCATAATACCCCCACATGATAAGGCCCTATTACCGTTGCTGCTACATAAATGAGCCAGTAATTTTCTGTCACTGTGTTCATCTTCAACTACATGTAGGACACCGATTCCATGCCAAGTCTGGTCTGATCATGACGATATTGTCCCTTAATATAGTCCCACAACATTTGATTTTGGAAACCAACCTTCATTTTCAAGAAATCATTAAACTAACCCTGTGAAAGTTTGACCACAATCAGTGCTCATGTTTTGACAAACCAACAACACAATTTTCCTGAGGACGATCAGAGCATACTGATCGAAACGTCGAGTTGTAACCTCCAGTTCTTTTCAGTACTAATTACTCCTCAATAGAGAATTTCACATGGTGTCACCGCAATTAGTCTTACTTATCCTCTTCACCATGCAGAGCTACAAGTTTTACCAACAACAAAATGTTACATGTTTTTATGTGTTACAAGTTGCCGGCCGGAGACTTTATGTAAATTCGACATAACAATTCCTGATTTCTCTAAAATTGGAAGCACTTCAGATGAAATCATTTCTCAGCATGATTGGTAAGTGTACCAATTTTACACCAAGTAAGTTTTTAAGATAATTATTAACTCATTGGATAATCTGGGAATTACTAATGTTTTGCCAAACTATACAAGGGTTTTAAAACTACTGTATGTGTTCGTGTACATGTATGTACTCAAAGGGAAGATACAATATTAGTAATAACCAGATTTCATATTATCAATTTTTTTTTTTTTTTTTTAAACATTATTTGGTGTCAAGTTGGCATTACATACCTATTATCCTAAGCAATATTTTGATTGAAGTGCTTTCATCAATAGAAAAAAACAGGACTTGTGATGTCCAATTTACCAAAAAATTGCCGTTTTACAGCTTTTAGAGAAAAACAAAAGAACAAAACGACTCGAGTCACATTTTTGGTGACTCGGACTCGAGTCACCATGTACAATGACTCAGACTCGTGACTCAGACTCGATGTTTGTGACTCGGACTCGATGGTTGTGACTCAGACTCGATGTTTGTGACTCAGACTCGATGTTTGTGACTCAGACTCGACGGCAAAATTCCCAATATTCACTTTTTAAATAATTAATCATGTACGAAGCTTCAGCATACGACATCGTGGGAATAAAACGTGTATTTTGGTAACTTGTATAATGCATCGTAGAGAAAGATGGATGGACTACATTATAGTAACTCTTGTAGACAACGTCTCGCCAGGCATATTAAGGTGTAGCGAGCCCGCCACTCCTGCAAAAAACATCTCATTACGCCACATTAGAAATTGTCCTGCCACTCTTGAAATTTTCCTGCCTGCTTAAAAATTCCAAGCCACCCTCGATCAATGTTTTATTCCAAACGAATTTTATCCTTTTTAGCTTGATTAATTTGTGTATTGCTCGCTTTAAACACAATAATCTTTGTCCAAATTATCAGCCAGGATACAAAACATTTTCGGCACATAAGCATTGCTATTGTTCACTCACGGTGATCCATTAATAAAACATCTCTTCAGAAAGAATAGGACATTTTGTGTAATACCATCTGGTCCTTGCTCTATGGTAATACCAATATTGCCGTAATATGTAAATTACATCTTGAGAAAGAATGGTAAACTTTGTGTCCTTCGTGTACTAACCTTTCCAACATTTAAATTTGTCAATTGCCTGATATAAAAAAATAAAAATAAAGGCAATTCCAACGGCTATGATTATTTTTGAGTTCACACTAACACCAGTGACTCAACATGTAGGTTATTTACATAAGAAATGAAATAATATGATGGTGCCATAATGGCGACCAGACCCAAGGATCTTTAAACTTGACAACATCAAAATTAATCATAATCTCCGTTCTACAATAGTCAATTCAAACGGTGGATCAACATTCTGAGACTAATTGCTGACCCCCCCCACCCCCCACTCATAAATTAATAATTACAGTCGGGATAGATTTCCCCCACCCTTAAAAACCATCATGGTGAGAGCGCTGTAGATGTAATTAATGTGATGATTTCCAAACATGTTGTATTAATCAAAATAACGCACAAGAAAGATCAAATTTAACGAGTTGTTCAATTGTATGACCAAGTTAATAAAGTAATGTTGATTTTGGAAATAAATCTTCGGTTTAGTAAAAGTAGCCCAGATGTCAAATATTTTTTCACTGAACTTTGAACCTTAACATAATTATATAAAAGGTTTTCTTTTTTCTTTATTTTTTTAACGTGACTTGTGACTCGAACTTGGATTCGACCTTCGTGACTCGGACTCGACCCATATGACTCAGGACTCGGACTCGACACTGGGGACATGGACTCGGACTCGGACTCGGACTCGAGGTTTGAGGACTCGAATACAAGTCTGAAGAATAGTGAAATAGGTCAAGTTTGATTTTAGGAAATGCTGCTCTTCCCTAAATTCTGCATTAGTTTGAATTCAAACAATCTAAATGCATTTTCAACAATGTTCGCGTTAAGGACACAAAGTGATCAGCTGAAATTTGGTTGTTTAATGCATATCTTGATTCAATTAAAGCTATCAAACTCATAGATGCAATTTTAGCCCGTTACTAATATTGCACCTTCCCTTAAAATACAACACTGTTTAGACTTTGTTGTGTATGTGGCCTCACCTAATCACCCCATTTCATTTACTTTTGAAACTAATAATTATTTAAAGTTAATTGGCGACAAAAAATATATAAACCATGTTTGTTTTCTGGGTGGAGATGTACAATGTACTATAAATGTACCTCAAGTGTGGGTCGCCATAGGTCAGAACATTTGTTTGATTAGCTATATGTAACACATGTATACAAGTACATGTACGTATTTGATGATGTTACTATCAACCAGGAAGTAATGTACATGTATGTTACAAAGTGTGAAGTGCCTTGGTCGAGCGGTTTCGTGCATCGGATTTGTGTTTGGATGGCTGAGTCGTCAGAATGTGGGTTCGAATCCTGGCTGCGACCATGATGCTTGTGTCCTCGAGCAAGTCACTTTACCATAATTGCTTCTCTCCACCCAAGGGGTAGATGTGTACCTGTGAGGGCAGAGTTGGTTGTTGTGTTTGATTAGCCCTATATGCGCCGAAATGGCAGCAATTGAGCTGTATACTCCCCAGGGAGCTGAGATGGTTTCAGGAATGATTTATGCGCCTGATGAGCAGGGGTAATAGTATAATGCGCCTTGTGCACCAGTTTGGTGGATATGTGCGCTATATAAGTCTACATTATTATTATTATTATTATTATTATTAAAGATTATTTAATTTGGGTTGGATTTTGGTCTGTTGAGTCTGTTGACGCCGGTATACACTTTGGTAAAATGTCTGTAAATGCATGTATGCACATAGTATTAGCCAGCAATACCTTTGGGTGTCTTTTGGACGCCCTGTTTGCTAACTGGACACCCTGTTTGCTCACTGGACACCCTGTTTGCTAACTGGACACCCTGTTTGCTCACTGGACACCCCGTTTGCTAACTGGACACGCCGTTTGCTAACTGGACACCCCGTTTGCCAACTGGACACCCCGTTTGCCAACTGGACACCCCGTTTGCCAACTGGACACCCCGTTTGCTAACTGGACACCCCGTTTGCTAACTGGACACCCCGTTTGCTCACTGGACACCCCGTTTGCTCACTGGACACCCCGTTTGCTCAATGGACGCCCTGTTTGCTCACTGGACGCCCTGTTTGCTCACTGGACACCCTGTTTGCTCACTGGACACCCTGTTTGCTCACTGGATACCCTGTTTGCTCACTGGACACCCTGTTTGCTCACTGGACACCCCGTTTGCTCACTGGACACCCCGTTTGCTCACTGGACACCCTGTTTGCTCACTGGACGCCCTGTTTGCTCACTGGACGCCCTGTTTGCTCACTGGACGCCCTGTTTGCTCACTGGACACCCTGTTTGCTCACTGGATACCCTGTTTGCTCACTGGACACCCTGTTTGCTAACTGGACACCCCGTTTGCTCACTGGACACCCCGTTTGCTAACTGGACACCCCGTTTGCTAACTGGACACCCCGTTTGCTAACTGGACACCCCGTTTGCTAACTGGACACCCCGTTTGCCAACTGGACACCCCGTTTGCCAACTGGACACCCCGTTTGCCAACTGGACACCCCGTTTGCTCACTGGACACCCTGTTTGCTCACTGGATACCCTGTTTGCTCACTGGACACCCTGTTTGCTCACTGGACACCCCGTTTGCTCACTGGACACCCCGTTTGCTAACTGGACACCCCGTTTGCTCACTGGACACCCCGTTTGCTCACTGGACACCCTGTTTGCTCACTGGACGCCCTGTTTGCTCACTGGACGCCCTGTTTGCTCACTGGACGCCCTGTTTGCTCACTGGACGCCCTGTTTGCTCACTGGACGCCCTGTTTGCTCACTGGACACCCTGTTTGCTCACTGGATACCCTGTTTGCTCACTGGACACCCTGTTTGCTAACTGGACACCCCGTTTGCTCACTGGACACCCCGTTTGCTAACTGGACACCCCGTTTGCTAACTGGACACCCCGTTTGCTAACTGGACACCCCGTTTGCTAACTGGACACCCCGTTTGCCAACTGGACACCCCGTTTGCCAACTGGACACCCCGTTTGCCAACTGGACACCCCGTTTGCTAACTGGACACCCCGTTTGCTAACTGGACACCCTGTTTGCTCACTGGACACCATGTTTGCTCACTGGACACCATGTTTGCTAACTGGACACCCTGTTTGCTAACTGGACACCCTGTTTGCTCACTGGACACCCTGTTTGCTCACTGGACACCCTGTTTGCTCACTGGACACCCTGTTTGCTCACTGGACACCCTGTTTGCTCACTGGACACCCCGTTTGCTAACTGGACACCCTGTTTGCTAACTGGACACCCTGTTTTATTTCTGATACACATGCAAAAGTATCGTATGTTGAATATTTGGACACTGTTTCCAAATCCTGGCTTATACTCTGTGTATGCATGCATCCTGTAAGAATCAGAGATAGATTTGCACAATGTAATAATATATACCATAAATGTACAGAAACCAACCTGTGAAAGTTTCAACTTATTTCATAATATGTAATTTGAGTAATTTTGAGTATTTACAAATATCAACTTTGTACAAAATAGTGCTTTTTGAGTTTTGGGCCTCTGACACAATTATTTCTAAGGAAGATAAAAATTATTATTACTTTTTGAATTTCCCAGTAAATATTTAGATAATATGTTAATTTGATAATCTAATGATGATGGTGTCATGGACGAGCGGTCTAGTGCATTGGACTTGTGTTCTGATGGCCGAGTTCGAATGTGGGTTCGAAGCCCTGTACTTATGCCAAAAATAGTTGCATATAATGGGCTGTATACTCCCCGTTATATAAAAACTGTTAATTTTATTATTATTATTATTATTATTATTATTATTATTATTATTATTATTATTATTATTATTATTATTATTATTATTATTATTATTATTATTATTATTATTATTATTATTATTATTATTATTATTATTATTATTATTATTATTATTATTATTATTATTATTATTATTATTATTATTATTATTATTATTATTATTATTATTATTATTATTATTATTATTATTATTATTATTATTATTATTATTATTATTATTATTATTATTATTATTATTATTATTATTATTATTATTATTATTATTATTATTATTATTATTATTATTATTATTATTATTATTATTATTATTATTATTATTATTATTATTATTATTATTATCTGCTAATCACCAATGTACCTTCCCTTTATAATACAAACAAATAAATAAAAATGTTGGCCAAAAAATTATATTAAGGAATTATTTATTTTAAATTTTTTAAGAGAGCATGTCCAAACTCAGAATGATTGGAACATTCCATTAGGAGCACTGACTGCTTGCAACAGGAAAACATGCCACTCCCATATGGGAACAATCAGTGTTCCCAAAAGGAACCCAACATAAACCCTAACCTTCCCAAATCCTCCAAAATCCTCTTTGCTAAAGTGAAGGATTTTGAAGGATTGTAGTTATTAGGCATACTTGACTTTCCATGGTACATGTACATCCATGTTTGTTGTAGTGATTGCAAGGTCATGTGCTTGGGTCAGTGGACACTGTTTATTGCTCCATTCATGCAGGGAGGGTCCCTGGCCATGTACATGTATCACAGATTAGAAACACATGTGTGCATACATGTCATGTGCTTGCTTTACTACTGAAGAATTTTGGAGGATTCAGGTTATGTGTAAGCAAATGGGCCTATAGGGAGTTAGGGTTAAATTCTTGATTTTCTTAAATTTAAATTTATTGTTCCAATCTGTAACAGCTGTTGTTCCTGGTGGAAACAATGAACATTCCTTGTGGGAATGCAAGTGTTCCAGAATAAGCTTGGGCGATAAACATGATAATATCGACTATCGTGATACCTTTATTATTCAATTACGATAGCGAGAACCTTCTCAAGTTATCAAGATATCGACAAATTGCGATTAAAAAAAATTGTCAGTCGAGTCAGAAATTCCATTGAAACAAAATTAGGCCACTCTTTTCAGCTTTCGGAAGTGAGAAACAAAAGTGAACTGCTTCAGTGATTAGCCAACTGTCGGATCACAAAGGAGCCGCCATACAGAGGACTACAGAAGTACATACACACTGTGTAACCGAATTTGCCAATGTCTATGGTGCATGCGCGATTGGCACGATTGTACGTGTCTCTCAGCTAAGCGCTGGCGATTTATTGCAATATAAAAATCGGCTCTTAAGCAATCATGCGTGAATGAAAATAATCGTGATACTATCGAAAATCTCGATATTTTGTTTGACGATATATCGTGGATGAAAAAAATTGATATCGCCCAAGCCTATTCCAGAAAGGAATGTTCTAAACAGAATGGGAATCTTACCTTTGAGTAGGGACATGAACGGAGTGAAGGTAACCGAAGACGTACAATCCACAAGAGAGAGGAAGAACGCTAAAGTGAGGAGCGCTGTGCTGTGGAGTTTGCCATCAGTCTTCCAGACAGAGTATGAGTCCCAGAAGAAGATTAAAAGCAAGGAAGAGATGCAGCCCACAGCCACGATGATGAATACCGCGGGGATCTCGATGCGTCCCTCCTTCACATGGAAGTAGTTTACGATGGAGAAGACGAGCGGTCCAATGTTGGCCAGCTGGATGATGACAGTCAGGTACGAGGCCAGAGTGTAGTTCTCTGGGATCTGAAGTGAAACCAGAAGGGGGAGTTCCCAGAGCCCGTTGATGGCGATCCAGGCACCCGTCCCGAAGAACACTGTCATCATAATGACAGGGATGCGGGTTCTCAGGTGACTTGGTTGATCCATTGCTCCTTGGCTCTGATAGAGGAGAGGTGATTCTTCTTCAGCGACCATCGACTTCAAAACATTTTCTGGATTAACTGATGAATGCTAGAGGAGCCTTCCTGCAAAGAGTGTGGAATGAAAATATAAAATCATCATTATTATTAATACAATTGTTATATAGTGCCAAAGTCCATCTAGCTTTTAGTACTATTCCTGTTGTTGGGCTATTTTAAATCATTCTCAACTTCCTGGGAAACCTGTTGACGCTCATCAACCAATCAAACACATTTTATACCATCTCTGCCTTTACAGGTACCCATTTATACTCCTGGGTAAAGGGAAGCAACTCATGGTTAAGGGTTTAGCTAGCAGATATTCATGCTTCTGAACAGTTTTTAAGTTTGCAAAGACGCTGTATAATGTACAGTAAAATATTAAGTATACTTTTTTTTATTATTAGTGCTAATTTGTTTCTTGAGTTGTTTCGGGTACACCATGTAATGATCTCTTTTTGGAAAAAAAGGAGACAAAAGAGAGTGCAGTAGCCTTTTATCTTGTCTTGGAAGATCTTGCTGTGGGCGGGAGCTACTGCACTCTCCGTGGTTCAAACCCACATCACGCGGCACATAAAACAGCTGGCGAACAGCTGGCACATACGCACTGCTCTAATTATGATAAGCCATGTCTTTACCATCCGTTAATACACCTCCACGTGATTACGTATTGTCCATTAAAATAAAAAAAACATGTAGGCAATCTGAACAAATCTAAGAAAAGTATGGCTAACTGTTGTTCAGTGTGATTGTAACACTGAATGATAAATTGATAGTATTTTGTGAGGTTAAGGTCAGTTTTGCATTTTTCCCCCCATAGCTCTATATACCAGCATGTGTGTGCACTGTGGTGTTTATGAATAGGTATATGTAATTGGAACTACTTACACAAGTTGGGAAAAATGTTAGCCAAGCACCCAAATTATTTGCTTAACATTAGCATGATTAACATTATAAGCTCTGCTATATGAAATAATACATTAATTAACGTACATAATCTGCGTATCATCAGTCACACAGTCTCAGTCATGTCATTGATTGAATTTGAATGATGGTTAACTGACTCTAGCCCAAATAAGGACTCCGTCTCTGTATACACCGATACGGAGTCCAATCAGCCAGCAGGTCAGTCGGCGTACAGAAAATGTCTTTTGTGACATTGTTTAAATCTGTCCCTAGTATTGGTTCAAAACTGTGTTTGTCTGTTTTTGATACACGGTCCAATGGTGCTACACCAACGCTACCATCACGAACCGCTATGAAACACAGTCTTGGGAATTTCGTAGAATCTCCCCCGAAAAGGGGGGAGGGGGGAACCACTATGCATGCATCAATTTGAAATGCTAGCACGGCCCACATTTTGGTGTGCACGCGCATAAACAACAACGGACTGCCGTGTTCACTGATCTACAGCTTTACGGCAGTCTGTTGTTGTTTATATACGCGTGCGCACCAAAAACACTATTACGAGAAAATGATATTTTGAAATTCAAACCTTGCTGAGATGCACTGTTGGTCATGAGATTTTAACTACTGCCGAGTTTCAGCACCTTCACACAGCAGGTAAAGATTAAACAATTTAATTGGACGTCACCCTAGTACACGAAGGAAGGTGAAAATCCAGCATGTCCCACCTGGGTAATGTCGTATCCGACCGCCACTTTTTCTCATTCAATATATTACCAATAAAAGGCAATAATGTAATCTTACCTACCCAGTAAGGTGGAGAACATATGGATGATGATGGACATAGGCTATGTATACTTCAAATTATTCCAGGATATTTATTTCATGAAAAATCGGGCAATTTTTGTATACGATGACTTCCTCAGTCATGTCATTCTGATCTTGTCAACTCTCGATCTCCCGTTAGTGACCAACACAGTCATTGTACATGCGCAGTGGCAACTACTAATAGGATCCTTCTATTTTCTGAAGGGGAGGATTTTTTAGAAGAGAAATAAAGTCCGAAAACCATCATAAAAGTGTATTTTAAAGATAATTTTCACTTTCTGTAGGCCTACCCACAAAAATCGATTGAATCATTTTTTTATTAACTGGTTAGTGGTTGCCAAAAGAATCCAAGAAAATCCTTAAAAAGTGGCGGTCGGATACGACGTCACAGACAAACTTTTTCGTATACTAACATGTGACGTTACATAACGTACAGCTAGCTAGCTCCTCCAACCTGATATAATTACTATATCCTCAATTTACCCTAAATGACGCACCTAAGGTTATATAATCAACTGGACGGTAACTTACAAATGAAATTAGCAGTTTGGTGTTTCAATTTGTTTCAGTGAAGGATTCTCTTGTAAAATGCGGAATTTCAATGCATGATCATACGCGTGGACGTCTTGAGCGCCGTTTTTTGAGACGCACAGAATTGTAGTCATCAGAAAATTGATGTTGGTATAATGACTCACCCCCAAACTATTAAAGTTCATGGGGGCACAGAAAATGTACCCAAGAAGAAAAACAGGTGAATCATGTTTCATCTTATTCCAGATGATTGTAAAATTGTTTTTAATCTTGAAAATAAAAATATTGTTTTTGATTTTTAAAATAAAATGGTATAATTTGGAGAAGCTTTCAAAACTTTTAATCAATACTCTTGAAAGACCAATGAAATGGAAGGTTGTTAAATTTTTTGCAAAAAGTACTTTAAAACTTTGAAATGTGTAAAAATGCTGTTAACATTTTGTCAAACAAAATATTTCTTTTCATAACCATGATATTAATGTTTCATTTTTCAATACTTTTCCACTACCGTCGAAGTAAACACCAACGAATTAAGTAGTCTTCGTTCGCTTCTTCTATATAAGGAATGTATCCATTTTTAGGATCAGTATTTCTTTAAAAAATCATTGCAAATGCAAAGCATTCATATATTTTGGTTTCCACAGACAACAGCTTGTTGACGGCATAGAACAATAAAATGACAGATGTTCGTGAAAAAAAAAATGGGGTCATGTAAATCTCTTACTATTTGTATCTAGTAAAATCAGTGGTTAAGCAACTTTTTATTCTCCCCTTCAGAAAATAGGAGGATCCTATTAGTAGTTGCCACTGCGCATGTACAATGACTGTGTTGGTCACTAATGGGAGATCGAGAGTTGACAAGATCAGAATGACATGACTGAGGAAGTCATCGTATACAAAAATTGCCCGATTTTTCATGAAATAAATATCCTGGAATAATTTGAAGTATAGTATAAATACATAGCCTATGTCCATCATCATCCATATGTTCTCCACCTTACTGGGTAGGTAAGATTACATTATTGCCTTTTATTGGTAATATACTGAATGAGAAAATGTGGCGGTCGGATACGACATTCTACCCCAGGTGGGACATGTTGGATTTTCACCTTCCTTCGTGTACTAGGGTGACGTCCAATTAAATTGTTTAATCTTTACCTGCTGTGTGAAGGTGCTGAAACTCGGCAGTAGTTAGAATCTCATGACCAACAGTGCATCTCAGCAAGGTTTGAATTTCAAAATATCATTTTCGCTTAATAGTGTTTTTGGTGCGTTACGTGCATATAAACAACAACAGACTGCCGTAAAGTTGTAGATCAGTGAACACGGCAGTCCGTTGTTGTTTATGCGCGTGCACACCAAAATGTGGGCCGTGCTAGCATTTCAAATTGATGCATGCATAGTGGTTCCCCCCTCCCCCTACCGTTTTTGGGGGAGATTCTACGAAATTCCAAAGACTGTGTTTGATAGCGGTTCGTGATGGTAGCGTTGGTGTAGCACCATTGGACCGTGTATCAAAAACAGACAAACACAGTTTTGAACCAAGACTAAGGACAGATTTAAACAATGTCACAAAAGACATTTTCTGTACGCCGACTGGCCTGCTGGCTGATTGGACTCCGTATCGGTGTATACAGAGACGGAGTCCTTATTTGGGCTAGACACAGTTAACCATCATTCAAATTCAATCAATGACATGACTGAGAATGTGTGACTGATGATATGCAGATTATGTACGTTAATGTGTTATTTCATAGAGCAGAGCTTATAATGTTAATCATGCTAATGTGAAGCAAATAATTTGGGTGCTTAGCTAAAATTTTCGCCAACTTGTACATGTAGTTCCAATTACATATACCTATTCGTAAATACCACAGTGCGCCCACATGCTGGTATGTAGAGCTATGGAAAAAAAAAATGCAAAACTGACCTCTTAGAGCCATCACTTTTTTTCCAAAAAGAGATCATTACATGGTGTACCTGAAACAACTCAAGAAACAAATTAGCACTAATAATAAAAAAGTATACTTAATATTACTGTACATTATACAGCGTCCTTGCAAACTTAAAAACTGTTCAGAAGCATGAATATCTGCTAGCTAAACCCTTAACCATGAGTTGCTTCCCTTTACCCAGGAGTATAAATGGGTACCGGTACCTGTAAAGGCAGAGATGGTATAAAATGTGTTTGATTGGCTGATAAGCGCCAACAGACTTCCCAGGAAGTTGAGAATGATTTACAATAGCCCAACAACAGGAATAGTACTAAAAGCTAGATGGACTTTGGCACTATATAACAATTGTTTAATAATAATGATGATTTTATATTTTCATTCCACACTCTTTGCAGGAAGGCTCCTCTAACATTCATCAGTTAATCCAGAAAATGTTTTGAAGTCGATGGTCGCTGAAGAAGAATCACCTCTCCTCTATCAGAGCCAAGGAGCAAGGAGCAATGGATCAACCAAGTCGCCTGAGAACCCGCATCCCTGTCATTATGATGACAGTGTTCTTCGGGAAGGGTGCCTGGATCGCCATCAACGGGCTCTGGGTGCAACTCCCCGTGCTGGTTTCACTTCAGATCCCAGAGAACTACACTCTGGCCTCGTACCTGACTGTCATCATCCAACTGGCCAACATTGGACCGCTCGTCTTCTCCATCGTAAACTACTTCCATGTGAAGGAGGGACGCATCGAGATCCCCGCGGTACTCATCATCGTGGCTGTGGGCTGCATCTCTTCATTGCTTTTAATCTTCTTCTGGGACTCATACTCTGTCTGGAAGACTGATGGCAAACTCCACAGCACAGCGCTCCTCACTTTAGCGTTCTTCCTCTCTCTTGTGGATTGTACGTCTTCGGTTACCTTCACACCGTTCATGTCCCTACTCAAAGGTAAGATTCCCATTCTGTTTAGAACATTCCTTTCTGGAATAGGCTTGGGCGATATCAATTTTTTTCATCCACGATATATCGTCAAACAAAATATCGAGATTTTCGATAGTATCACGATTATTTATATTCATGCATGATTGCTTAAGAGCCAATTTTATATTGCAATAAATCGCCAGCGCTTAGCTGAGAGACACGTACAATCGTGCCAATCGTTGCACAGTGTGTATGTACTTCTGTAGTCCTCTGTATGGCGGCTCCTTTGTGATCCGACAGTTGGCTAATCACTGAAGCAGTTCACTTTTGTTTCTCACTTCGGAAAGCTGAAAAGAGTGGCCTAATTTTGTTTCAATGGAATTTCTGACTCGACTGACAATTTTTTTAAATCGCAATTTGTCGATATCTCGATACCTTGAGAAGGTTCTCGCTATCGTAATTGAACAATAAAGGTATCACGATAGTCGATATTATCATGTTTATCGCCCAAGCTTATTCTGGAACACTTGCATTCCCACAAGGAATGTTCATTGTTTCCACCAGGAACAACAGCTGTTACAGATTGGAACAATAGATTGAAATTTAAGAAAATCAAGAATTTAACCCTAACTCCCTATAGGCCCATTTGCTTACACATAACCTGAATCCTCCAAAATTCTTCAGTAGTAAAGCAAGCACATGACATGTATGCACACATGTGTTTCTAATCTGTGATACATGTACATGACCAGGGACCCTCCCTGCATGCATGGAGCAATAAACAGTGTCCACTGACCCAAGCAGTAGTATAGTCGATGAGGGTGCTGGCTCAAATACCCCCCTTTTGGGGGGGGGGGGGCGGCGTGACTTGTTAAAAAAATAAAAAGGGGGAGGGGATGGGGATGTGAGTATGTTGATGACGTCATCATTTGAGTATGTTGATGACGTCATGAGAGGGGTGTAGATCTATAAAAAAAAAAATAGCTGAAAAAAAAGATTAAAAAAAGATATTGAAAATGAGAGTTTAAAAATTGAAATAACGAATTCAATTTTTGTAGATTAATAGTAAAGATGACGACGAAATATTTATCAAAGTGGACATTGCAAGAATTGAAAGAATTTGCTAGACAACATAGACCAATTTTCGTTGCGCGAGATAGTAGAAGGAATAAAATAAATAAACGGTCTTATTACGAGGGTGTAAAAAGATATATAAAACGACGAAAATTGTCGTGGTTGTATAAATTAAATTTAGCTCAACTTAAAGAGTATGTAAGAATAAATAATATTGTATCCAGATATTACAGCGGGAGAAGAGGACACATAAAACAAGACTATATTCTCGCCATTAAAAGGTTTCACGGGCAAGAACCAGAGTTGGAATTTGAGGAACCACCCGTTGACGGTGGTTCATATTTGCGTCAACGAAGAATGGTGGTACCGATGGGTCATAGGAAAGAAAAAGATTTAAACATTTTTTGGAGAGCGGCAAAGCCAAAGATTATCGAAAAGTTTTCTTTAGACTTGCAAGAATTTACGTCATTTAAGTTTATGATATATATACGTAATAAATTAAGTAAAAAACAACCAGACGGTACGATCGATTATATCGAACCAATTTTTCATAATAATAGTCAAATTGTTTTATTAAATTTAGATGGTATCGAGAATGTATTCGATACTATTTTACCACAATTCAAAAGACTTTAGAAAGATATACGCGCATTCGTTCTGGATGGAAGGTAGAACGTATTGTAGATATGAGTATTACCATCGCGAGATATCAACTTTTGAGAGGCGGTTCTTATATCGAGCTACCCGACTACATAAAAAACAAAAAAGCGTGCATCAACATAAAAAACAAGGACGATGATTGTTTGAGGTGGGCGCTTCGTTCCCCTCTTTTTCCCACTAAAAACAATTCAGATAGAACTTCTAGCTATCCGACGGAAGACGGTTTAAATTTTGACGGTGTCGATGCTCCAACTCTTATCGAACAAATAAAAAAAGTAGAGAAACAAAACAAGTTGGCGATAAACGTTTTCGGTTACGAATCAAAATCATTCGTAGTTTACCAACTTTGCGAGCAACCCGAAAATAAACGGCGTATAAATGTATTGTTAATTCACGAAGAAGATAAATCGCATTACGTTTGGATCAAGGATATAAATAAATTATTTTTCGATCAAACGAAAAACAAAAATCGTAAACATTTTTGTCTGAGATGTTTACACGGTTACTCTACAGAAGCGTATCTCGAAGATCACATAAAAATGTGTAAGGGAATTAACGACAGACCGACTAAGATCGTTATGCCGAAAAAAGGTAAAAACGATACGATAAAATTTATAGATTTTCATAAAAAGATGAAAGTTCCTTTCGTCATATACGCCGACTTTGAAAGTATTATTAATAAGATTGACGATGCGCCTACACCGCCAGAACCTAAACCCAAAACTAAAAAACTGCAAGAACCTCAACCCAAACCTGAACCTAAAACTAAAAACTGCAAGAACACGTCGTTTGCGGTTATTCGTACATTATCGTTCGGTGCGACGGTCAATCTTATTCTCCGGTTGTATACCGAGGAAAAGATGCCGCGAAGCATTTTTTAAATAAATTAGAAAAAGAAGTAGAAAACATCAACGAGATATTTAAAAATCCTAAAAAAATATTTATGAAAAGAGACGATGTAAAAGATTATAACTCCGCTAAAAAGTGTTGGATATGCGAAAAATATTTTATGACGAAAGAGAGTATGGAAAACTTTTTTAAAATAAAATTAGCGAGTGTGATTGTAAAAACGGTTACGAGCAGATGCGAAAATTGCGAAAAGAAACTTGCCAGCTGGCGCGTCAAGTTTAGAAAAGTATGCGATCATTGTCACATCACCGGAAAATATAGAGGCGCAGCGCACAGCGAGTGTAATATTAAACTATATCTGAAACCGGGCAAAACATTTATTCCGGTCGTATTTCATAATTTGCGAGGATACGACTCTCATCTCATTATGCAAGCCGCGAGTCAAACACGAGGAAATCTAACGTGTATTCCGAACAATATGGAAAAGTATATTTCTTTTTCAATCGCGCAACTGCAATTTATCGACAGCTTTCAATTTGTACTCACTTCGCTCGATAAACTCGTTAAATCAAACGACAAAGATTCTTTTCTCATCACAAAAAAGTTTGAATCAGATCTGAACAAAGTTAAACTTTTATTAAAGAAAGGCGTTTATCCGTACGAGTACGTGGATAGTTTCGAACGGTTTAAAGAAACGAGTCTTCCCTCGATAAAATATTTTTATAGTAGTTTAAACGTCGAAGGTATTACTCAAGAAGAGTACGAGCATGCAGAGAACGTCTTCAATACGTTCGAATGTAAAAATCTGGGCGATTATCACGATTTATACGTGCGTACCGATACTTGCTTATTAGCGGACGTGTTTGAAAATGTTCGCACTACTTGTATAAAACACTACGGGTTAGATCCAGCTCATTATTATACGAGTCCGCGCTTGAGTTGGGACGCTCTGTTGAAACATTCGAAAATAAATTTAAAATTGTTGACGGATCAAGACATGCATTTATTTATAGAAAAAGGTACTAGAGGAGGAACGTGTATGGTAAGCCAGAGATACGCGAAAGCAAACAACCACTATTTAGACGATTACGACCGATCGAAACCTACGAATTACATCTTATATTTAGACGCGAATAATTTGTACGGCTGGGCGATGAGTCAATACCTTCCAACTGGAAAATTTAAATGGTTATCGAGAGCCGAGATTAACTCGTTAGAATCGAAGAGAATAGACATGAATTCGAATCAAGGCTACATTTTAGAAGTGGATTTAGAATATAGTCAAGAATTACACGATTCTCACAACGGTTATCCGCTCGCGCCAGAATCGTTAGTGATTCAAAAAGAAACAAATTCTGATTATCAACGAGAGCTATTGGGCAAAAAACCTGCACCAAACGTAAAAAAATTAGTTCCCAATTTATACGACAAATCAAAATACGTTCTTCATTATCGCAATTTACAATTGTATTTACAACTCGGCATGAAACTGACTAAAATTCATCGCGTTTTAAAATTCGATCAAGCGCCTTGGATGGAATCACATTAATTTAAACACGAATTTAAGAAAAAATGCAACGTCAGATTTTGAAAAAGATTTGTACAAACTCATGAACAATGCAGTATTTGGAAACACGATGGAAAATGTACGAAAGCGCGTTAACGTGAATTTGAAGCGTCTCAACGATGAAAAAGCAGAAAATCAAATTCGTAAATTAATCGCGAGGTTAAGATTTTCGATCACGATCTAGCGGCGATTCACATGCATAAAACAAAACTCCTACTCAACCGCCCAGTATACGTAGGAATGAGCATACTGGATTTATCTAAACATTTAATGTATGATTTTTATTACAATCATTTAAAAATCAAGTACAAAGACAAGTGTAATCTACTTTACACGGATACGGATAGCTCGTTACTCGAAATTCAAACAGAAGACGTTTATAAAGACATGTCAGAAAACAAAGATCTTTACGATTTCAGTAATTGTAAGAAAGATCTTTACGATCTCTTATATTCTGAAGAGAATAAAAAAGTGATTGGTAAAATGAAAGACGACACTGCGGGAACTATAATATCTGAATTTGTCGGTTTAAGACCAAAAATTTACTCGATGCTTTTATCGAATGAGGGTGAAATAAAAAAAGCAAAGGGCGTTAAAAAACAAGTTTTGAAAAATGTAATTGAACACTCGCAATTTAAACAAGTTTTATTTCAAAAGGATACGCTTTATCATTTTATGAATTTTATTAGAAATGAAAAACATAAATTATATACAACGGAAGTAAATAAAATTTCTTTATCCGCTTTAGATACAAAGAGATATATTTTACAAGACGGAATACGCGCTTTAGCTTACGGTCATTATAAGATAAAAGAGATCGAAGAGATCGAAGAGATCGAAGAGATCGAAGAGATTATACAATGACTTAAGATTATAATTTTTAGGTGGATTTTCAGTATCTGACGGTACAATTTGTAATTCTTCTCTGACAAAACTACGAGCGGGACCCGATTCTAAAAAATACAAGATGGGTTGATTTTGAGCTTTCATAGTTTTACTAATGCTATATATTTTAATACTCCAAATCGGATCGGTCGTGCGACGTCTCGTATCTCGTTCAGCTTCACCGGGTGTGTATAAATATCTAACTAGAGCGTTAGAAGAAATTCTTTTTTCATTCTTTTTAAAAGCCGGTGAGGCAGGATTTTGCTCGACGACTTTCATTTTTATAGCATCTTTAGGTTTTAAATTTATGAGTCTTGTAGTTGTATTATTTAATGCTTTTACAACTAGCGGCAATCTTTTAACGTCATCAACATACTCAAATGATGACGTCATCAACATACTCACATCCCCATCCCCTCCCCTTTTTATTTTTTTTAACAAGTCACGCCCCCAAAGGGGGTATTTGAGCCAGCACCCTCATCGACTATACTACTCAAGCACATGACCTTGCAATCACTACAACAAACATGGATGTACATGTACCATGGAAAGGCAAGTACGCCTAATAACCCCAATCCTCCAAAATCCTTCACTTTAGCAAAGAGCATGTAGCATGTAACCTCAATCCTTCAAAATCCTTCACTTTAGCAAAGAGGATTTTGGAGGATTTTGGAAGGTTAGGGTTTATGTTGGGTTCCTTTTGGGAACACTGATTGTTCCCATATGGGAGTGGCATGTTTTCCGGTTGCAAGCAGTCAGTGCTCCTAATGGAATGTTCCAAGCATTCTGAGTTTGGACATGCTCTCTTAAAAAAATAAAAATAAATAATTCCTTAATATAATTTTGTCTGAGGTGCTGATACACATTTCAGTCCAAACTTATTATTTCCATAATACCTAAATCATTTCAGGTTGGTTGTTTAAAATGTCTTGATTCAAAGAGAATAAGGCAAAACATCAATAATCAAAGTAGTATGCGTTGCGCCTGCATACTCGCCGCGATTAGACGCGGATTAAGTAACAAAAGGCCCATTGGAGGCATGGACAATTGCAGCCGCCCTGCAGGATTTCATGTTGGCCGATGGAGGATTACAGTTCATTAACAGTGTAATCACCATGACCATCATTTTGTGCTCATGTTCAGCCGTTTTCTTTGTCACACAACTAGCGACTGGAAGACTGTTGCACCTGCGGGAGCTCACAAAAATTCCATAACAAAAGAGGCGTTCTCAAGCAGGCACTCGCAGGGGCATGCTACTTTGACTACTGGTGTCTCGCCTAACCATACTTGTGAAAACAGTTTTGCCAACAGTACCAATATTGTATCTTCTTCCTTAAAGATTCCTACCTGATGTGGTACTTCGTCGGAGAAGGTCTGAGCTCACTTCTACCTAGTGTTATGGCTCTGATTCAAGGTGTTGGGAGTAAAGAGTGTGTTGCAAATGGTACTTATATTAATCGCACCATGATCGGTAACGAAACAGTGCTGATGAATTGCACCAACTGGATAGACAGGGACTCAGCCGCTCGCTTTCCACCGGAGGACTTCTTCGGTTTCCTTCTTGCTATGATGATAACATGTGGCATCGCCTTCACCTTGCTCAACTATCTCCCACTGTCAAAACGGGAACACATCCCCATCCGACCAGCATCCGTAACAATAACTGTAGAGAACTTTGAGTCCTCCAGAAGCTCTGATAGTCACAACATGCTTATCCGCAGTGATGACCTAACTCCAATTGAAGGGAATAGTCCAGTACCAATATCTCAGGAGGATAACGACGACAACAGAAATGGAACCAAGTTCTCATCTATTTGCAATTTGACTAGAAAAGAATACGCTTTTCTTTTCATCATGCTGGCTTTTATATCTGCGTTCAGTAACGGTGTTCTTCCGTCCATTCAGACCTACTCCTGTGCACCGTATGGGCCCAATACGTACCTCCAGGCGGCGACATTGAGTAAGATCGCCAACCCGGTGGGTGCTTTTATGGTCCTGTTGGTACCCTGCACAAAACTGAGCCTGGTTGGGGTGACCACACTGGCTGGAGCAGTGGCCAGTGCCTACTGTTTGTTGACGGCTTCTCTCAGTCCTGCCCCACCTCTTCAACATGAGGTCGCTGGCGATGTATTGATAGTAAGTTATTTTCTTCTAGAAACATATTTTACAAAGTGCATTATCTGTCATTTGTCATTTGCATTAAGAGATTTGTTGACTTACACGTACATTGTACATATGTGGTGTCCTCGGAGAATTTCTGTTCATTATTGTTCAAAAGCAATGTCAGAAGTGAATTACCTACATGAAGTGTGCAGCCTGCGATAATGCATAATGCAACCCATGGCATTGTACTCCAAATGTGGGAACGCACAACGAGCATGGTAATGAGTTTGGCTACTCTGCCTTGGGGTATCCGAGGGATAAGGGCTCGACCCAGCAGTACCCTCCGCGTAGACAGCACATCTACACGGTGTAGTAGGTTAATTGACTCCTTAATTAAAGGATCAAAAAAATTAATTCTTCGGCAGTCCCAAGTGCATACCATTGGAAATAATATGTTAGAAGCTTAAAGTACTGGGGAAGTTCGTTCACCCCTTTAAGTCAGCCACAACTACCATGCCTGAGGGGTCCCTATGGGATTTGTGTACACACTGGCTTAGCGTTGGGGTTCACGAGGTCATAAACACAGGATGATTACCATCAAATAACATGCCTGCGGCGGTCTGGGAGACATCTCAAAGGCTTCTGTGATGGCTGTTTGACAGCTCTCAGGTATTTAGACCAATAAAAACGTCTATGTTGGGGGGCGGGGTGATATTGGGGGATGGCTGTTTGGGGGTGATATTGGGGGATGGCTGTTGGGGGGGGGGTCGGATGATGGCGGTATCTGAGTGATTGATGAGGTTCTTCGATAGCAGGTGGCTTTTTATGAATGGGCCATGGGTTTGTATTTATAGACTGGACTACTATTGAGTGAAAAAAATACAGATTTTGGGTTTAAAAATGAGTTTTTTTATGAAAAATTAGGTTTTTTAGTGTTAATTAAGTAATTAATTTTCTAAGAAAAACATAAAAATTTTATGAAATTCTTTTTTGATAGAAAACATCTCTAGACCCTCTGAAACAAGTTAAAATTGTTAACATTGGGAAAATCAGTTCATTTACCCATGTAATTAACGATTTTACAACCTACTACACGGTGTAGATGTGCTTGTTACACCGCGTATAATTTATAATGCGCAGCAGCGCAGGGTAGGAAAAAAGGGACGGGAACTAGATGCAACTTGGGTTGAGCACAAATCCATGCACTTTAAAGGCATGCTTATAGCACAGTAAGCATAAAGCTTGTGTTGCGCATAAGTTTGTGGAATACAATATCATAATTGTCCCAAATCCATTCTGAGAGTACTTTGCCATGGACTAGTCACTAAATTATTACATGTACATGCCTGGCTTACTTCATGTACAATGTATACGTGTAATAGACTTCTAGTAGTACAAGTGGTGCCTGATCAAAAGTATTCACTAACCTTTACTTATACATGCACGTAGCGAATAAAAGTTTGTTTCATGGTATTTACCTTTATCACTTGTGGCCTTGCCAAAACTGGGCATTATCCTGCAATAAAGACCAAGTATCCAACTTTTAATCACATTCATAAATCTCCCATGTCAATATCATTTTAAAAATAAACAAAAAGCCCAAAAGAAATGGGCAAATTCACATTTTGGGGATACACAAAACAGGCGAGTTCGTGCAACATGAAACAAACTTTGTAACTTTGATTGGTTCTATAATGCTTCACATGTCGCACGCCGTTTAAATAAATGTAACAGCTGATGCGTGATACGCATAACTTTGCTCTAATTTTGATAAGACCGGTCTTTTACACATGTTAATGCATCCCCATAGTTCATCCAATCATATTGTCTAAATTGTCTGGTGTAATTACAAATAAAAAACCGAAACAAATCCAAGGAGAATGATATTGTTGAAAGATTTTTTGTTTCATAAACCACACTATTATTATTATGTCAGTTCAGTGTCTCATGTTGTGGGAAAAATAACCAAACGTGAATCATCCAATATATTCATGAATATTTATTTTACTTGATTTAAAATCTCTCTCTGTTCAGATTCTAGCCTGGATTCTCATGACTGGTCTGTTCATCTACGCCACGTCTCTCATAGCATGGATACTCCGTACTCAGCCCAACAATCGGCACCTCCTCATCTGGTATGGAGGAGTCACTCAGTTGGGCTCTATGATTGGGTCCTTCATCATGTGGCCACTGGTCAATGTGTTACAACTGTTTGAGCAGTACTCTGAGAATGTGTGTGACGGTTACCCTAAATGTCAACTGCCTGACATACCCATTACATATTCAGAACTGTACACATAACAGACAGTGGCAAATGGGAGACTACAACCCCTTCCCTTTTTTCGCCAACATTTTTATTTATTTGTTTGTATTGAAAAGGGAAGGTACATTGGTGATTACCAGATAACGACGACGACGACGACGACGATGATGATAATGATAATGATAAAAACAGTTTTCCTATGCACTTATTATTTCCCCTGGTCACTGGGCCAATATCATTCCTGCAATCTTTCTCAGCTCCCTGGGGAGTATACAGCCCATTATGTGCAACCATTTATGGCATAAGTACAGGGCTAATCAAACACAATTACCACCTCTACCCTCACAGGTACCCATTTACACTCCTGGGTGAAGAGAAGCAATTACAGTTAAGTGTCTTGCTCAAGGACATAAGTATCATGGTCACAATCGGGATTCGAACCCACATCCTAATGACTCAGCCATCAGAACACAAGTCCAATGCACTAGACCGCTCATCCATGACACCCCCATCATCATCAGATCATCAAAGTAACATATTATCTAAATATTTACTGGGAAATTCAAAAAGTAATAATAATTTTTATCTTCCTTAGAAATAATTGTGTCAGAGACCCAAAACTCAAAAAGCACTATTTTGTACAAAGTTGATATTTGTAAATACTCAAAATTACTCAAATTACATATTATGAAATAAGTTGAAACTTTCACAGGTTGGTTTCTGTACATTTATGGTATATATTATTACATTGTGCAAATCTGTCTCTGATTCTTACAGGATGCATGCATACACAGACTATAAGCCAGGATTTGGAAACAGAGCGTCCAAATTCGTTATTCTTTGAAAAAACAGTGTGTCCAAATATTCAACATACGATACTTTTGCATGTGTATCAGAAATAAAACAGGGTGTCCAGTTAATGTAGCAACAAACAGGGCATCCAAAAGACACCCAAAGGTATTGCTGGCTAATGTGCATACATGCATTTACAGACATTTTACCGAAAGTGTATACCGGCGTCAGCAGACTCAACAGACCAAAATCCAACCCAAATAAAATTATCTTTAATAATAATAATAATCAGGCGCATAAATCATTCCTGAAACCATCTCAGCTCCCTGGGGAGTATACAGCTCAATTGCTGCCATTTCGGCGCATATAGGGCTAATCAAACACAACAACCAACTCTGCCCTCACAGGTACCCATTTACCACTGGGTGGAGAGAAGCAATTATGGTAAAGTGTCTTGCTCAAGGACACAAGCACCACGGTCGCAGCCAGGATTCGAACCCACATTCTGGCGACTCGGCCATCAGAACACAAATCTGACGCAATCGGCCATGGCACTCCACACTTAATAATTATGTACATTGCTTCCTGGTTGATAGTTACATCATCAAATACATACATGTACTTGTATACATGTATTACATATAGCTAATGAAACAAATGTTCTGACCAACGGTGACCCACACTTGAGGTACATTAAGAGTACATTGTACCTCTCCACCCAGAAAACAAACATGGTTTATATATTTTTGTCGCCAATTAACTTTAAATAATTATTAGTTTCAAAAGTAAATGAAATGGGGTGATTAGGTGATGCCACATACACGACAAAGTCGAAACAGTGTTGTATTTTAAGGGAAGGTGCAATATTAGTAACGGGGTAAAATTGCTTCTATGAGTTTGATAGCTTTAATTGAATCAAGATATGCATTAAACAACCAAATTTCAGCTTATCACTTTGTGTCCTTAACGCGAACATTGTTGAAAATGCATTTAGATTGTTTGAATTCAAACTAATGCAGAATTTAGGGAAGAGCAGCATTTCCTAAAATCAAACTTGACCTATTTCACTATTCTTCAGACTTGTATTCGAGTCCTCAAACCTCGAGTCCGAGTCCGAGTCCGAGTCCGAGTCCGAGTCCATGTCCCCAGTGTCGAGTCCGAGTCCTGAATCATACGGGTCGAGTCCTGCGTCATATGGGTCGAGTCCGAGTCACGAACGTCGAATCCAAAGTTCGAGTCACAAGTCACTTTAAAAAAATAAAGAAAAAAGAAAACCTTTTATATAATTATGTTAAGGTTCAAAGTTCAGTGAAAAAATATTTGACATCTGGGCTACTTTTACTAAACCAAAGATTTATTTCCAAAATCAACATTACTTTATTAACTTGGTCATACAATTGAACAACTCATTAAATTTTATCTTTCTTGTGCGTTATTTTGATTAATACAACATGTTTGGAAATCATCACATTAATTACATCTACAGCGCTCTCACCATGATGGTTTTTAAGGGTGGGGGAAATCTATCGCGACTGTAATTATTAATTTAAGAGTGGGGGGGGGGTCAGCAATTAGTCTCAGAATGTTGATCCACCGTTTGAATTGAATGGAACTATTGTAGAACGGAGATTATGATTAACTTTGATGTTGTCAAGTTTAAAGATCCTTGGGTCTGATCGGCCATTATAGCACCATCATATTATTTCATTTCTTATGTAAATAACCTACATGTTGAGTCACTGGTGTTAGTGTGAACTCAAAAATAATCATAGCCGTTGGAATTGCCTTTATTTTTATTTTTTTTATATCAGGCAATTGACAAATTTATATGTTGGAAAGGTTGGTACACGAAGGACACAAAGTTTACCATTCTTTCTCAAGATGTAATTTACATATTACGGCAATATTGGTATTACCATAGAGCAAGGACCAGATGGTATTACACAAAATGTCCTATTCTTTCTGAAGAGATGTTTTATTAATGGATCACCGTGAGTGTACAATAGCAATGCTTATGTGCGGAAAATATTTTGTATCCTGGCTGATAATTTTAACAAAGATTATTGTGTTTAAATGGAGCAATACACAAATTAATCAAGCTAAAAAGGATAAAATTCGTTTGGAATAAAACATTAGGGTGTCGTGGAATTTTTAAGCAGGCAGGAAAATTTAAAGAGTGGCGGGACAATTTCTAATGTGGCGCAATGAAATGTTTTTTGCAGGAGTGGCGGGCTCGCTACACCATAATATGCCTGGCGAGACGTCTACAAGAGTTACTGTAATGTAGTCCATCCATCTTTCTCTACGATACATTATACAAGTTACCAAAATACACGTTTTATTCCCACGATGTCGTACGCTGAAGCTTTGGTACATGATTTGTAATCAATTTCTGGAAGACGCACTTTGTTTTCATGCGGCTACTGCGTAAGCGATTCCGAATGCATTACTACAAACATAGAGAAAGAACATCATGCTACAATGGAATAGGGTGCAGGGTATCAATTTTATAAAACTGTTTGCATTGTTTAAATTAAATAACAAGGCAAAAACACTATTTTTGCAAGAAAGTTCTTATTATTTTTTTAATTATTTAAAAAAGTGAATATTGGGCGTTAATTTTGCCGTCGAGTCCGAGTCACAAACATCGAGTCTGAGTCACGAGTCCGAAGGGTTGAGTCCGAGTCATTGTACATGGTCACCCAAAATGTGACTCGAGTCGTTTTGTTATTTTGTTTTTCTCTAAAAGCTGTAAAACGGCAATTTTTTTTGTAAATTGGACATCACAAGTCCTGTTTTTTTCTTTTGATGAAAGCACTTCAGTCAAAATATTGCTTAGGATAACAGGTATGTAATGCCAACTTGACACCAAATAATATGTTTAATTTTTTTATTTTAATTTTTTTAAATTTTTTTATAATATGAAATCTGGTTATTACTAATATTGTATCTTCCCTTTGAGTACATACAAGTACACGAACACATGCAGTAGTTTTAAAACCCTTGTATAGTTTGGCAAAACATTAGTAATTCCCAGATTACAGGGGCGGATCCAGGATTTTAAGAAAGGGGGGGGGCGCAAACTTTGAGGGCTAATTTCAAAGTTGAAAAATGCGAGTGCGTAGCGGAAGGCCCTATACAAGGTATTTATTATTATGATTATTTTTGTTTGACTCGGCAAAAATAAGGAGGGGCGCGCGCCCGTTGCGCACCCCCTTAAATCCGCCACTGGATTATCCAATAAGTTAATAATTATCTTAAAAACTTACTTGGTGTAAAATTGGTACACTTACCAATCATGCTGAGAAATGATTTCATCTGAAGTGCTTCCAATATTACAGAAATCAGGAATTGTTATGTCGAATTTACATAAAGTCTCCGGCCGGCAACTTGTTGTAACACATAAAAACATGTAACATTTTGTTGTTGGTAAAACTTGTAGCTTTGCATGGTGAAGAGGATAAGTAAGACTAATTGCGGTGACACCATGTGAATAATTAGTACTGAAAAGAACTGAAGGTTACAACTCGACGTTTTGATCACTATGATCTGGTCGTCCTCAGGAGAATGTTGTTGTTGGTTTGAAAATGAAGGTTGGTTTCCAAAATCAAATGTTGTCGGACTATATTAAGGGACAATATCGTCATGATCAGACCAGACTTGGCATGGAATCGGTGTCCTACATGTAGTTGAAGATGAACACAGTGACAGAAAATTACTGGCTCATTTTATGTAGCAGCAACGGTAATGTGACCTTATCATGTGGGGGTATTATGGCAGTCACTGAGTTCACCTAAAACTAGCACTCCGATTCCATGGCCTGTTGATCGTGACCACATTTTAAACGGTGATGATTTTTTGTATCTCTGTATTTACTGTTGATATGTTGTGTATGTCTTTTGATCAGGATGTGAGATGTACAATGTGTGGTGCATGTATATTGTATACTTAAAGGTACACACCGCCTTTGTCGCGCGAAATTGGGCGATAAAAAACGCCCCTCAATATTTCATTGTTTTACATATATGGTTGGAAAGATCTTTCAAAAGTAGAATATAATTGTCCACACAAGTACTCCTGAAAAATGCTTCGTTTTTCTGTTATTGTACAAAAACCAATGTCATGTGACTTTTTTGAACCAGAATTTGTCCAGAAAACTCACGAGGACAAAAATAATAGTCGCACTTTCAGACGTTTAAAATGTTTATTACTGAACCAAATTCATAAATAATTATTTTTTATAATTCATTGATACTTGACAAAAGT